>VMBQ01002649.1:8711-34309 GCA_007657795.1 Dreissena rostriformis
CTGATACGAGTTAGCATACCATGCTATTTCAATGGTGAAACCTTAAACTCATAATCAGCCATGTGAGGACAATTATGATGTGATCTCCCATAGTATAATTTTTATTTAAGAACAATTTTGTGTGGTTTGAATATACGTGCACTTCATAACACACATTTCATTAGGTGGATATGCGACTAACAAGTGAAAAAAACCAACAACAATTTAACCGTTGTTTTCAATTTAATTGTTTAAAAACGTATTTTTATGTCCCCCTTGGGACATATTGTTTTTGCCCTGTCTGTTTGTTGGTTTGTTTGTTTGCGTCAATATAAACGTCCACGATAATACAACATGTATCCGCTCAATTTCCATAAGAAACATTGTATTTATGTACCTATAATGTTATCCTATTATAAACAGTTTCTATTGTTAATTGGAAACAAAAATAAAGTGTATACAAGTTGTATGAACACTTCCGCTAAAAATAATAAAACCTCGCGAATGAACGCTTCCTGTTCGGATGGATGCTTAGTTCAACCTCGTTGAAAGGAAATTAAATATACCCGATTGTCAGTAAACAGGACGTAAACACATTACAAATGCTTTTTGTTATCAAACAAAAACATTGTGTGCCGTTCTTCCTTACAAACATTAAATAATACGGAAATTTATTGCAAACGTGAACTTGCGAGTTATGCATGTATATATGTTTTTAAGATGTTGAAGATGTTTTAGTGCAGAGTTATGTGTGATATTCTGAAAGCTCACCAGACACTATAGTGTTGTCTGATTGCACTTCAAGCGAAATCTCGCAGTTACCAAATGTAGGAAAAGTGTTATATCAGAGATATTATCAGGAGAGCAATCGTCTTTTTAGCGCCCAATGGCCCTTTTTTAAGACATGTGACCAATTTCCTATACAATACATGATAAAGGATACAACAAAAATATTTAAAAAAAAATGATATGAACTGTGATCACCGCACTAGACAAGTCAAAGCAAAGATGTCGGTTTAACCCATTTATGCCTAGCGTCTAGAAAAAAAAGGCCTTGGCAAACAGCGTAAACCTAGATGAGACGCCGCATAATGCGGCGTCTCATCATGGTCTACGCTGTTTGCTTAAAGAAATTTCTGTGAGAAATATTCTAAAAATAGAAATAAATATACCATCTCTAATTTTGGAAATAAATTGATCCAATTTTGAAGGATGGGAGAGTCCACTAGGCATAAATGGGTTAACCGGTTGATGGCTAGCCTCACCTCACACTTAACCCAGACTTTATAACAAAACACGTTCTTGTAAATAAAGAATAACCTCATAGCTCCGCAATTCAAAATAAAATTTCAATAAATAAAGAATATTTGTTTTCTTGCCGGGTATTACCGCAACATAATTTTCTCAGTGAAGAAATAAATATTTTCACGATCGCTTGCTAACCCAGCCATAATAATAATCCAACATGTATTGTCAAAGGTAAAGAAAAGTAACTATGTATTTGTTTGGGACATAAGTGATGTGAAGTTATCTCCGTGCAGTATTCTTTTAAAAATCAAGTTCAGTTATTTTCTTAATACGAAAGCCTATTTGTAAGAGTTCTTTTCAACGTTGAGAGAAAACAAACTGCGGTATAAATGTCAAAGATAGGTAGGCGGATCTATCATCGTATGCGTGAAACGACATCGTTCTTATTTTAACCATAACATATTACTTCCAAAAGCTCTTTCTTTTCTTGGAAATGTTTAATATTACGTTGACAACGACATTTCAATGACGAATTCATGTATATATAGCAAGAGAAAACAATTAATCAAACAATCAAGATATTATCTTAAAAAGGTTGAGTATAAAAATGTAATGGTGGTATCACACGCAAAAAACACGCATTATAAAATTATTTTTCAGATTGCGGTATAATTAGTACTATCGACATTGGATGTTTCCTACTTAATGACCAAAACTATACCATTTATGGAACAACTGTTGTGGTCAGATGTTCCGCGAGTAACTTCTTTTTATAGCCTTCGATACGTTGCAAGGCAACTGAACTATGGGTAAACGCAACATGTATTGTTACAGGTAAATCAATTTTACTGTTGATTTCTTTGAATATGTGCTCTAGTTGCCGTCGTGTTAGTTAAGACATTATTTAAGACATTTTTAACAATCGCAAATCCAGACTGTGGGGCAGGTAATACAATCCAGAACGGCGTGTTCTCACTTACGGACCAAACCAATACGACGTACGATTCAACTGAAATTGTCAACTGGTCCGTGGGTTACGACTCATCACAACCGACTATTTGTTGCTTAGAAACTGGCAAAATACACATTGTATTGTCAAATTTAAATCTTAAATACTGTTGATCATTTTGCATATTTGCCGTCTTGGTTGTTAAAAAAATCACTTTTGAATTATATTGTTTTATATTTACACTGCAGATTGCGATGCAGTTAATACCATCAAGTGTGCTCTTACCTATTGAACCAACCAAAACCAAGTACACTTGCATCTGCAGATATGAAACGTTGAAAGGATTACGACTTATCACAACCTAAGAGACATTATTTGGAAACTGTCGAGTGGCAAAATGCAACATGAGGTAAACTGTTTGTTATGTTCATATATTTTATAGGTTAAGAATAGTGGTTATACTGTTTGTACTTTATTATAAATACTCCTAAACATTTATGTTGCAGATTGTGGTACAGTTAATACCATCGGTAACGGAGTCTTCACACATACTGTCACAGCCAATACCACCACTTAGGATGCATTGGCAGTTGTTAGCTTTTTCGTGGATTACAACAATTCACAATCTTCGATACTTTTTTAAGAATACGATTAAGTGGAAATGCAACCTGTATTGTGAAAGGAATACATATTTAAATATGTTTGAATATTAATAGCCCTTGTCGCAAGGCGAGCACCATATCCACTACGCCACGGTGGATCACTTCAGATAATCTAGAACGGTGTTTTAACGCTGACCGACCCAATCAATATCACGAACAGTGCCTCGGTAATCGCCCACTGTTCCTTTGGACACAGACCAATACAACCATAATCTAAATTATGTATATGTGTGACCGGTAATAACTTCATCAATCGAGTTGTTTTTAAAGGTTAGACATTAATTTTGATATATTTTTAAAACTTTTCAAAATATTTCCTTGAATAGTTTACACATTTGTGAGTGTTTGAGCACAAACGTCTATCAATAAACATTCGTTTGTTTATGTTTATAGATCTTTGGTAAGTATTGCGGTAACATGTAGCCGTTTAAATAACTTTCGAAGCAGTTTTGATTGGTTCTGAGTATATAGTTAGTATCTGTCTCCTGTTTATCTTCAGTGTCTTTCTGAGAGTAGTCACACTTATCTGTGTCAGACAGATAAACTACATAAGATTCCTTCCTTTAAATAACTTGACAATACAAACAAAACACTTGAAATTATATATGGTACATTTGAAACGGTTCAATAAGCTGTTCTGTTATAAGAATAAAGGTGCTAATTTCTGAGTAAACTTTTAGAACAATTAGCTCACGTCTACCTATGAACTTAACCATTCAACCATTGTTTTCCACACAACTTGTTAACCCTTCCCCACTCAGAAGCAAAAAGAAAATGGCAATATGCAATCAGCATAAAACCAGAACAGCCTGGGAGTAACTCGCAGTCTGTTCAGGTTTTATGCTGTTTGCTACTCACCTCAGGGTTAGAAATGGCGACTTTAAAACTTGAAATAAGTAAGAAAGGTCTTTAATTTAGTTTGATTTTCTAAGGGACTATATACGCGGTATCAAAGTGAATATCTGAGTGGTAAAGAGTTATAAGTGTTATATCACCTTGTCGTGGTCGGACCCTAGGATATCGATGAACATCAAAAAGTAAAAAAAACAACTGAATAGCCTGCGAGTTACTCACAGGCTATTCTGGTTGTATGCTGTATGCATATAGCCATTTTCACTTTGCTTCTCATCGGGAATAGACTTAAGAGCATGCTATCACCTTCTTCGTCGTCGTCGGAGGCCTCGTCCGCCCAGGTGCCGGGCAGCTGATTAGCGGTAAAGACCGTGTTACAGAGCGGCGCCACCAGATGGTCTCCTGGAGCTTGGCCAGCTGGGGATGCGCCGGTTCATGTAGGGCGATATCGGCAGTCCCAGTCACGCCTCCTCATCACCCTGACAGCACAGGAAAAGTGGGCTAAATGCATGTAGTAAAGTATCGTCCCAGATTAGCCTGCGCAGTCCGCAAAGGCAAATCAGGGACGACACTTTCCGCTCTAACTATATTCCTCTTCATCTCACTGACAAACGGCAATATGAACCTGTAAATGAAATAAATATTTCGTTTTTCTTTAAATCCTACGGTTAAATGACATTAAACAAGGAAACTATAGGTGTCATGTAAACTTTTGCTTTACATGCCTACCTTTCTTTACACTGCTACAGGATTTTGAACAAGTGAGAAAGCCTTGCTCTGGGAAATCAGGGTTTATAAATGCATGTGCGTAAGGTGTCGTCCCAGAAGACACTTCCTTTAAACGAAAAATTCCATAAAAGCCGAAAGTATCATCCCTGGTTAGCTTGTGCAGACTGCACAGGCTAATATGGGACAATATTTTTCGAACATGCATTAACCCCGTTTTCTCAGAAAGATGCTCAAATAAAATTAATATGTTTTTAATTTATTTCAGCTTTATGAAATTTCATTAATAACATGTTGGAATTCAGACAGTTTGACTTTTTTTTACTCTTTTCATTTTTGAACAATAGATTCGATAGTGGTCTGCCGACAAATAAAAGCAAACAACACAATCTTGATTGTGGAGGCACTTAAGATAGAATAGCCATGTTGTCATAATCAAAATAAATACAATTCCAAGAAAACCTCACCTGAAATAATGGTGTACCTAATACAGTATGGGCTACAGCAGATATTTTATCAAATAAAAATTCAAAACTCAGTTACTGTTTCAAACAGTTGGGGAAACACATTATTTAACGACAATACTGATATGGCAAACTGTTAATGCAAACTGGATGTTAAAGCATGCAAGGACAGCAGTTCTTTATCAACAGAATCAGATAGGAATTCGAGTCCTACAGCGTACATGATGTGACCTAACCAATGGTTGACCAAAACGCATATATAACAGTTGCAGGAAATTAACAACTCTTTTAGCATAAAAAGCTAATGATAATCTTATGTTAGAAATCTTCATCACTTAACGATGATTACATCCCTAATAAATGCAGCTAATGCCCAGGTGGCAGTGTGAAAATAAGAAGTGACAAGGCCGACAATGACCAGAATTCGAACGCAATTGCATGTGAACCAGACAAAACCTTTATTTAGTTCAGACTTGAAGAGAAACACTCAACTACATGTAGCATACCAATCAGACTGAATCCCTCAAGGAAATGTGATGCTTGAACCAATTATTAAGAAAGCATTTTGCTTTTAAAGCAGAACAGTAAAAACATCCTCTACAGAAATGTGATGTTTTCATTTTTGGTCTTAACAGAATGATCTAAATAAATTGTATGTATCTCTTAGGCCATCACTTACACACATTATGTAGCAGTTATCCAGTTAAGCCTCGTTCTGTAAAAATTGGGCTTAATGCATGTGTGTAAAGTATCATCCTATATTAGCCTGTGTAGTCCGCTCATCCATTAGGCCCAGTTTTCTCAGAACGAGGCTCAAACACACTTGGTGTGATCTCGAAGAATGGGAGAAGCATCTTGTGAGAAAGAAAAACTATTGAAAACCAGTTAAATATGCAGAGAACAGAAACAGAAACGACCAAGAATGAATGAAAACTTCGTACTTATGGAAACTGCGGGGACATTTATGGATAATGGAGTATGATTAAAGTGTAACCAATTCAGCATAAAAGTGATCGAATGAGATGATAATGCCATCAGTGCGTCACAGGGAAATACGATGAATATATTTCCATACGAAATGACAGAGACTGAATACCAGCAGAATGGCGATCTGGTATTCACAGAACAATTTGAGAATTGGATGACATTTCCATTTCGATTGGATTAGAGTAAACACCAGAAATATCTTCTACTTTACTTTACAAAGTATGGAAGTGGCAAAATCTAAACATTTTTGATAATTTCCATGAGATTCAAACGAGTACTTTGTTAAGTGATATTACTTACAAATAATGTTTATAATAGTTGCTGTTGCTTTCACAAAAAGTAGAAAGTTGTTGATATGTTCCTTAGCAATATTTGAAACACAAATTTCTCAATGTTTTAATTTAAAACCAAATTTCCCAGAGCGAGGCTTTAAAAGCTTTAACTATAACAAAACCTTAATAGGTTACCTGTTCATAGAATTCGTCTGAGATGCGGTCAGTCCATGCCGTGTGGAGTTCCTGGACTTTGGCCGGACCGTTGATGCCGGCCAGTTTGATGGCCATCTGGGCAACCAGAAAGCGGTCAGTCTCTGACGTCCAGTCAATGCCCACAGCATGCTCATCATTTACCTGTTGAGAGTATAAATATGTTGTTTTAATGGTTTGATTGTTGTTGTTTGTTTCAGTGTGTTTTAAGGTGTCGGTGTTTTTTAAACAACATTTCAGTTATAAAGGAGTGGTCCGTTAACCTACTTGCACCATGTGTTTGACGGTAATCTCAGTGCACCACTCTCTGGACAAATGTGGCCTTATGCATATGCGTCAAGTGTTGTCCCATATTAGCCTGTAAAATCCGAACAAGCTAATCAGAGACAACACTTTCTGCCCAACTGGAAGTTTTGCTAAGAAGAGACTTCCTTTAAACGAAAAGTACCATAACTGCGGAATGTCGTTCCTCATAAGGTTGTGCGGACTGCACAGGCTAATCTAGGACACTTTTAGCACATGCGTTTAGCCCACTTTTCCCAGAGCTTGGTTCAAGTGGTTTTCCAATACTGAATGCACATGTTTATGCAAGTAAATGACAACTGCCCTACTCGAACAATAGGGTGGGAGGGTTGCCATAGAAATTAGATCATGACTTATCCCCACCAATGTCATGTGGCTGGGCTAGGATTAGAACTCTTGATCCTTTGATTGACTGTCAGACTCTCTTATAATTATGTAATCCTAGTCTAGCGATGGAGGAGTAAGACAGAATATGAAGAAAATCGACAAATATAACCATGTGCGACTTTAAGAGCTATGGAAATACATCTTGTGATATTTGTTTCTTTATACATTTTAAACTTTAAATAAAATATATAACAAGCATTTACCAAAATAGTGTTCTTTAAAGGCTTAGACAGCACTTCATCTAAGTTATAAAAATCTCTATAACTGATAAAATAAATACAACCTATACACATTAAAACAATAATGTATCTATTTTGATGTGATGATTAAAGTATAACCATATGATATTGATACAAAGTCTTGGTATGTTGACATTGGCATATTTAGTTGTAAAATTTAGAATCAACACTTGAAACTCATGGACCGGACAAGAATTAGTTTTAAAACATATATGTTGAGAATGACTTATATGACTTTTGTCATAAATCTATTAATACGCTTCTGATGGTGGAAATATAAAACAACAGCATTTATTTTTTTACTCAAAAATTTTAACCAAGCATATACCAAACGTATGTTGGCTGATAATACTGGCAGAAAAACATGGTAATATTGCATATGGAATTCATTCAATAAATCAGCCAACGAACCATTTTGTATTTCATGGTGACGTCAATGTTTGCAGCCTATAAGAAGGGTTTTAATATGTGAAAATTGGCCATGTTTTTTTAATCTCAGTCTTGTGGAAAACGATGACAAAAATAGTATATCTGTAACCATATATACATGCATTAATAATATTCTAGTTCATATAAAGAAGATTATGCCACACATATATAAAAATAAGATGAACGCAAATGCATAAACTGAAATGTCACAGATATTTGTGTGTCTAAGACAACCCTACATTCTATATCAGGCATTGAAAAAATATCCAGAGTCGCTAGCTCTGAAGGGAACACTTGATTGCCTTATCGTGTTGGTAAATTTTCGCTACTCTTTTTATAATGAATTATTTTCTCATAAATAATTAAACCAACTGTGAAAAATTCAATTGATTGATACAAACATACAAACATACCCAAATAAATTATAATGTGTCACATATCTTGTAGTCGTCTCTTTCATTGTATAAATATTATAATAATTGATTAGATTTAAACATCCACAAATCAGCTCCAATTAAAAATTATTTTACTATGCCAGAGACATCATTGAACTTGTCAAAACAGAAAAGCAAATTCTTTGCTTCAGTATTTTTGTCAGTTGGGCAACTTTTTTAACGCATTCTATTGGTTTGGCAGGAGTTTTCGAAAAGGATTAATATTTCTTATTATAAAGAAATCAACAGGCTGGTCAAGTTTGTTAATACCTTTACCCGCAAGACCTTAAAAACCACTCGCAAAATCGTGTATTATATAAATATACACATAAATTTTCTCAGCAATTCTAGCATTTACAATCACAAGGACGAAACCAAGACCCTAGAAGTACAAAAGTACAGTTTCAAATAAATTCTTAGACATCTTCACAACTTCATAGTACAGAACATCTGCGATCTAGTTTTTTATTAATTATACTTTTGTTGAGGCGTTTATAGCTCTGCCAGAGGTGTTGGTTTCACTGATGGACCAGAGGTGTTGGTTTCACTGATGGAACTGTGTCTGACAAACACATTTTTCTTGAAGATAATTTCCATTAACAAAGTTTCACACCTTGGGTATAATTGTCCTCCAGAGTTTTCCAAGTGTCTGCTTCCTATTAATGGATACTGACAGACATCCTTCAGTGTTACGATTAAATACAAATGTTGCGTTGGATTCCATAATAGGACGAGAATAAGCAGTTATTAATTATTTAAAAAGCTGTTACAATGTGCATTGTTTTTGGTGGGTTTTTTTCTGTTCAAATTAAATTTACTAAAATATTTGTTTAAAGAGGTTGTTTTCTTATTCAGCTGTATTTCGGTCATGTAACGATAGTTAACTAATGCTTATGGTTCTGGCTAAATAAAAGTTAATCTAAATGGTAATCTCATTATTCATAAGTGCAGTAATTATATTTATTAATTATATTAATTATCAGAACCTCTAATCTACATACATTTAAGCAGAGATCGAAAGTACCAGACCTTATATACAGACTAACCCACTACTAACTACTAGACTTCTTTCTTAGAAACACATTTAATTAGTTGTGCAACACAGTGCACTGTCATAAATGAGTTAAGAAAAGACCACATAATGTGTCAATACAGCCCCCTCGATATTTCTTCTGTCAATCAACTTGCATGCTAACATTGCATAAACAGACAACATAACACCAAAAGCTGCACTGCACTGGGAATTACATTTGTTGCAAACAGCCAACGAAGTGTTTAGGCAAACAGACATTATGTTATTTGCAACAATAGTGCAGTAATTACTAATTGCAGAAGGCATTCCACATTTGGAAGAGTTATAACATGGCCTATTAAAGGCTGGCGTTATTTGTATCGCATAAGAAAATACAAAAGAATAAATATATGAAGTGAAAGTTATAATGACTACAAAAAACAAAAATAGTGTTCTCAGTGCTTTTTTTTTAATCAACAAAAATAGTGCAAAAAGAAACACAAAAGTCGTAAGGCGCCCACCTAATTCCCCAATGAACTAAACTGTTCTGAAAAAGGTGGTATTCACACGGTTTTACAAAAGGCTTATTAGGAAAATCTGCTCTAACACCTCGCAGCCTTGTTTTTTATAACAACCCACAATTATTTTCAAACTCAGCCGAGAAATCATGACAATTTAATTGAATTAACACAATCTTGTTCAGCTCTGAGCAAGTTTCACGATGAGTGGGACCATAATGTGACATCTTTAGTATTTAAATGGTTTTACTGTAGCCAAATTAAGGAAAACTGTCCTGCCTCATGGCAGCTATGTTTTTGAATGGGCAAGAAACATATCTCACTTGTCTGACAAATGTTAGTGCAGACAATGAATACGGCCTGTTCATAAGCTTTAACTGGGCATAGATTAATGTACCATTGTGATACATTTTTTGTAAAGTGTCATGAATATTGGGAGATGAATGTTGTCTCTACAGTTTAAAAGCTTTTTCTGTATTTTGACCAAGTTTTGACACCACATGACCCAGTTTCAACCTTAGTCGAGTTGTCAATGGAACAAATGTTATGACCAAATAAAATGAAGATTAAGCAACAAATGTTGCCTCTGGAGGGTTCATAAGGCAAACTATGACAATTGATCACGCAATCTGCATGACAGACAAAGACGATCAAACAAGCTTACCATGAGAATGTTGTGCACAAATCTAAACAAATTAATACTTTTGAATTCAACCCCCACAAATCACTCCAACACATTGTTATATACCCACTAAAACATAATTGTAAATAACAATCCATCAGTGTGAACATAATTTTACACATTTTATCAAATTAAAGATATTAATTATCTTTATCATTTAAATTATTTATTTTTCATTATAAACACCTTCTTTTAATTTCTTGTGTAAGGAACAACAATAGAATTCTCTCATCAACGTATCGTTTTCAAAATAAATGTATTGACTTCAAATTTATTTGTAATAATAGTTTTATTTTACATAAAAAATAATATGGCTGTAATCATGATCGTATCAGAAATACTTTCCGATATTATAGAATATTAATATTCCCAACATTTAAAAAAGGTGCACTTCAGTTATTTAGAGTTTCATGTTTGAAGCATCCCAAAATATATATCACGACTTTAATTAAATATTTTTTTTAGCAAGATATTTCAGATATTTCTGTTCAAGTGCCTGCAACTTAATACAAATTTATATATTAATCCAAATATAACTCCAAGAATAACTATTTAATTTTTCCTCATAAAAAACGCTACAATATGGAATAAACCACAAACTCCCTCTAGAGTAACAATAGCGTCAGTTAAAGCAACTGATCCTTTTCAAGTGGTTGGAACACAAAAACAAACACAGGGCAATTTACAAAATGGTTTAAACAATCATGACAAAGCAAAATTATCCTATTAATAACAATTCTATAATAGGTAAGCCATCAAGTCGTTTTCTATAATTGTAAATGATATTATCATTCAAGAATTCAAAATAGCAGCAATCTACTATAATAGCGCATGTTCTAGCAACTGTACTTTTAATAGCGAGACCTGCTTATAACCTAGTTAAAAGACTAGACTTCAAAGTATATAACGTGGGCGAGGGGAGCCATAAACGCACAATGGCAAAATAGATCTTCATCTAATGATTTGTTCATCATGACACCATAATAATCTCATGAAATGCAATCTATCTAACATAAAATCTCGGCCATTGTATTATTAGGTTATTGAGTCAAAATGAAATCGTGTTTCCAGTTCGTAAGTTCTTCAAATGCTATAAAGGTGATATACGTGGTGAGAAATAGATTGCCTCAATTAGAGACGCATATTTAATTTATGGAAAGAACACAAAATTATGATGATTCTAAAACAAACCTGTATGCCATTAATAAAGTTCTAAAACAGTATGTTATTAATTAACGCTCAAACAGACTCAGAACTTAAGAGGAAAAAGAACAGATGTATTGTCATTGATTAATATGTCCTAATCATCTTAATGTAATGGCATAACCTTATGTCAAAACAGCTAATTTTGTAGGAGCATTACATGACTTGAACTGAATACAAGGTCTGAATTTTGATTCGACAATTCAGCGTATTTTTTTTTAATTTCAAGGTGGGCTAAAATGTTCGTTATCATAAAAGACTTGAGGGGGGTGTCACATCCATCATCAAACCAAAATGGTGCCTTCCTCTTCACAAAAACAGAATGTTGGAAAAACTGAAGTTGTAACATGTTTTTAATGTATAACAATTGTTTTCTTGAACAACAAGAATACATTTCCCCAAACTAACTTGTTCAAATGTGTCCAATAAGTTACAATTGATATGTCCATCAGTTACACTGCGATAGACCTTTTAAGAGATGAAGTATGAACATTAAATATATAATTGCGATGATAAATGGATGATAGGGTTCCGGTCAATTAGAAATCAGTTACATCCCACACTTATGTGATTCTGTTTACCGATTACCAGACAAATGCTGTCATATTAATTCAGATATTGAGTCGATATTATTTGAATTTTCATTAGACCATTTAGACTATTTTTTTCTGTTGAGAAGCGCTAAAATCTATGTAATCATAAAAGACTTTAGGGTCAAGTCACATCCATCAATAAACGAAAATGGTGCCTTTATCTTCACAAAAGTAGAATATTAGAAAAACTGTAGTTGGAACTTGTTTATAACATTTGAGCCTCGCTCTGGGAAACTGGGGCTTACCGGTAATGAAAGTGCGTAAAGTGTTGTCCATGATAAGCCTGTGCAGTCTGCATGGGATAATCAGGGAAGACACTTTCCGCTTGTATTTTACTATTCGTTGAGAGAATGTCTCTTCTTAGCGAAATTCCAGTTTAGGCAGAAAGTGTTGTCATTGATAAGCATGTGTGCACTGCACAGACTTACATAATCTTGTACGACACTTATCACCAATGCATTATATCCCGTTTTCCCAAAAGCCAGGCTTATTTTCTTCTTAAACAACAAGAATACATTATCCAAAAATGACTTATTCAAATGCGTGAAATAATTTAAATTGATACGTACATCAGCTACAGCGCAATATACCTTTAAAGAGATGAAGTATGAACATTAAATATATAGTTGATTAATGGATGATCTGGTTACAGTCATACAGAAAACAGTAACCTCCCACGCTAATGTGTTTCCCATTAACCGATTACCAGACAAATGTGGACATAATTCAGAAATTGAGCCGACATATCGATCTGCGTTACAAAACACACACACACACACACACACACACGCACACACACACACACTCTAAAGTGATTAATTAAAAGATTTGAAATTAAGTCGGTTGCGGCTTTTGTGTAAGCAAGTTGACTGAAATTTTAATCTTTAATTGTAAATCTTGATGCAGAATGAATTTACTGAAGTCATTATTGGATAATAGGTATTGACATACATAATTATGCATATTATGTCAATGTTCAATTATTGGTATTCAAACTACTGTAATTACAATAATCATTTTTTCGTGTTTTTTTTTCATTTTCTGATTTACAGCTATTTTCAGATTAAACTGATTGAAATTAAACAATAATACCCATTAAGTTATATAATCACTTTTATAAGTCGTTAAAATAAGCGTGGGATAAAACATGCACATCTGTTAATCCGTCTCAATTGTCACAATTATTTTATGTGTTATAGTGTTATATTACGGCTGGTAGGAAAATATACAGCATCATGGTAAATGGCTTCCTGCATTCACACAGTCTGGTCGGAAGCTACCCTCACTGCTAATGAGACCTCAACACCTTGCGTCACCCCATAACGGACAGGGTAGCCCCTGACCAGACTGCGCAAATGCCCTGGCTGGTCTGGAGCTATGCTGGCTGCATTTGTCATAAAAATTGGTCTTATGTCTAATGTAGCCGGCAAAGCTCCAGACCAGCTTGTGCAATCAGCATAAAACATAAACAGACTGAGAGTTACTCGCAGGCTGTTCTGGTTTTATGCGGTTGCATATAGCCATTTCTACCTTGCTTCTGAGCGGGAAAGAGTTAACAGTTAATAAAGCTTTTGCACAAAAACTCTTAGAATCTTACATGTTCATATGTGGATGAACTGAGCCAATAAAAGACAGACGAACAGGACAACAGACAGAGTGACTCCAATATCCCCCTTACTGCAGTGGTACAAAAATGAACAATTGTATTTATTCCAAGAGCTGAGTAACGGTTTATCTGAAGTGTACTTGTCAAGGTACGCTCTTTGCAACTGAGCAATTCTATTACAGCAGCTAAAAGAAACAAGAATAACACAACCAGTATTAAATTGGTACAGCTGTGTATTAAACTCTCTGAAATAAACTCTATTTCAATTGATACTTCAAACTGAGCCTATTCACATGTATGGAATAACAAATTGTACATACGTTGGCATTGAACTCTGCAAGGATTTCAAAATGGCGTTGAAGATCCGTTGCCAAGATTTGCTCAATCGAACGGTAGCGGAAGCGCTTGAACTCCGCCTGGTCAAGGCCTGTCAGGGAGTAGAAGTCCGGGTTGGAGAGGAACAGGTTCCAGGCGGACGCAGCGTGAGGGTTCTCCAGTACGGACCGGTCGTTTTAAAGCACCTCCTGGCGAAACAGAGGGTGGTTAATTTATGTTTTTGTTCACTATTTTCAACACTATATTGGTCATATGTCAGCTCTCAGTTGACCTACTAACCCTTTTCCTCAGTTAACCTACTCACCCTTTTCCATATTTATGCTACTCACACTTTTCCTTAGTTAACCAACTCACACCTTTCCTTAGTTTCCATATTCACACTTTTTCTAAGTTAACTGACTTACCATTTTTCCTCAGTTCACTTACTCACACTTTTATTTGGTCAAGTAACTCACACATTTAAGCTTGTTGACCAATACTAGGTGCTTGTTGAGCAATACTAGATGCTTGTTAGCCAATACTAGGTGCTTGTTGACCAATACAAGGTGCTTTTTGACCAACACTTGGTGCTTGTTGAACAATACTAGATGCTTGTTGACCAACACTAGGTGCTTGTTGACCAAGATTAGGTGCTTGTTGACCATTACTAGGTGCTTTTATACCAATACAAGGTGCTTGTTGACCAATAATAGATGCTTGTTGACCAATACTAGGTGCTTGTTGACCAAAACTAGGTGCTTGCTGACCAATACTAGGTCCTGTTTTACCAATACTAGGTGCTTGTTGACCAATACTAGGTGCTTGTTGACCAACACTAGGTGCTTGTTGACCAATATAAGGTGCTTGTTGACCAATACTAGATGCTTGTTAACCAATATAAGGTGTTTGTTGACCAATAATCGATGCTTGTTTACCATTAATAGGTGCGTGTTTACCAAAACTAGGTGCTTATTGACCAATACAAGGTGCTTATTGACCAATATTAGAAGCTTGTTGACCAATATCAGATATTGTTGACCAATATTAGATGCTTGTTGACCAATATTTATATGCTTTTTGACCAATATTGGATGCTTGTTGACCAAAATTAGATGCTTGTTGACCAATATTAGATGCTTTTTGACCAATATAAGATGCTTGTTGACCAATACTAGGTGTTTGTTGACAAATACTAGGTGCTTGTTTACCAATACTAGGTGTTTGCTGACCAATACTAGGTGCTTGTTGACCAATACTAGATGCTTGTTGACCAATACTAGATGCTTGTTGACCAATACTAGGTGCGTGTTGACCAATACTAAGTGCTTGTTGACAAATACTAGGTACTTCTTTGCTCTCAAGCTACATTCACAAATCTGAGCCAGACATAGCTTAAATCAATAAGCCAAACAAAAGGTAAGATCATTTCGTTTTGTTAGTATGTGTTACATTTGAGTTTGCATCAAAGTGTTCGTTTATCATTTCCAGTGCTCTTTAGATGACTTTGCATTTCTATGACTTCAGATAAATTATCTACATCTGCAGATATATCATCTAGTTCTAAAGATATATTCTATATTTCTCCATATCTACACCGTTATTTTTGAATCTGATTATATTTTTATTTATACTTTATTATATTTGTTCACATGCATAAGTTTCATATCAACCAATACTTTTATTTTGTTTAATCTCAGTTGTTTTTTTAAACCAGGCGTTTCATACTTGATGGGCGTGTGTGGCCACAAGAAAAGCGTTTGTGCGACCAGGATGATCGTAGTCGTGCATGGCCGCAGAGGTGAACATGGCCATGAGCTCAAGAGCGGTAAAATTGCCTCCCATGATACCATAGCTGTCGTCTGCAGCAAAACTGCCTGGGCATGGAGGGGGCGAACGCTCACAATCACCGCCTATTAATATTATAAGTAGATAAATATGCCAGATTTGAGGTGCTCAATGCGTTTATGTAACACTTTAACAGTAAAGATGACATTATGCGATGAGGGAAATTGTTAATAGCTTTATTCAGTTTCTGTAATACTTAAATATTAAACGCGTCAAAACGGGTCTTATGCCATATGCAGCCAGCGTAGCTCCTGACCAGCCTGCGCATTCACGGAGTCTGGTCAGGAGTTTCCCTGTCCGCAAATAAGACCATGAAATCTTGCTTGACTTTATAGAAGACAGTGTAGCTCCTGAACAGAATGCGCAAAGGGTCGGGCTGGTCTGGAGCTATGCTGGCCGCATATTGCCTAATACTGATTTTCGCACAAAGCGGCAGATAAACAATATGAAATTCCGATGCGAGAGTAAAATCGTAAGGTTCTTCAATCAGTTTCAGCTTAAACATAACACATAAAATTATGCTGTGAGAAAAATCGAAGGAGCATCAATCAGTTTCTGTAAGGCTTAAAACATGTGATAAGAGATCATGCTTAGAGAGAAATAGGAAATTGGAAATAGCTTCAACAAATGTCTAAGACTTTGACATACAATTTGAAATTATTCCACAATGATTTGTTTTGTCCATTTGAATTGTGGAGGTTGAAGAATGGAGGAAAGCTAACAATCACACTATATGTGGTAGGGTGATGTATAAGGAGCACTTATACTGCCTTGCTATATGAGCTAGCTTTTATAGCGACGCAGTAGAGTGTCTGCTTTGGAACGGGATAACTCGGGTTCAATGCCCATGATCGGGGGTAAATCTAGATTGGTAAAAATTACATCAAGTTCTGCTATTTTGTTTGAACATTTTTCTGGGGTCATATTAACTGGAAAAACAGAGACAACAGCGACTCTGTCTGTATATTATACCAGATTTGAAAGGCTAATAGTCAGCACAATTAATAAATATATAAATCAGCGCTACTACATTTCATAACTTGTTAACCATTCATAAACTAAGAATAGAAGTGAACTGACATATCATTATAACCCCAATCTTTATGTCAGCAAAATTCTTGGCTGCTGTCACATGTTTCCCGTTAGAGAAATAGTATCTTCCTTGCAAAATTAATGAACACTTAGCATGACGTAATTCATTATTGTAGCGATTTTCTCCTAAAATTGTGAAACATATTGTCACGTATGTCACCAAAAATGTATCATATTTTGTACTTTGAGACATTGCTACAGTCATGTATTATAACTGAATATTATTTTATTTGTTAAATCATTACACCACCTATTTCATTTATGAATGACAAGTTACAATGTTTGCTTTAGCGTAAATAAAGAAAATTCGCACACGTTCAAATTGTTCACTCATACAGAAACTCCCACCCTACATTGATTTAAATTATCAATCTATACAGTCAGAGAAAAGCTTTATTATTGTCTACACATAGCATACATTCACCATTCATTTATAAATTTATTTATAAATGAACTTAACTCGGGGCGGGGCATAGCACTTGGAAACTGTCATATGTCAAAAACTCTTATAAATAATTGATAAAAACAAAGCTGTTCAACTTTCTCTCCCGTCTTTTCCATTAAGGAATTAAGATTTGCATCAAAACAAGTAATAATAAGCCTGGGAGATATTTTATCACAAATAAATAAAGACCTTAGCGAGAAACTATTTTACTTTATACTGACAAATCAGAGAGATACAACAGTTTCACGAATCATCGAAATATGTTTGACAAGGGACCTGTCGCGGACTGCGGATAATATCCTAAAACAGATTCCTTCGCTAGACAAGTCAAAATAAGAATGTCAAGGTTCAATAATTCAATTACTTCCGCAGAAACAACGCAAACAATAACTATGTTAGTGCAAGGACAAAAGCAGGTATTAGATACACTTCTCAGAACAGACGCACATGAATACTTGCACAATAAGACCAAGGCACTCTAGTAAGAAAGGATTAGATTGGGGCTAGATTCAATCAGTGGACAATTGCAGCAAGTACATTGTAATAACAATTGTTTCTGGCTTCACGTCTGCCATATGTTGACAATCTAAATATAGACTAGGTTGTAAAGTAATCTAAGTAGAAATCTTCTGAGGACAACAGCTTCTTATTACTGCTGTACCTAAAATGAGTCTCGTTCTGAGATAACTGAGCTTAATGTATGTGCGTAAAGTGTTGTCCCTGCTTAGCCTATGCAGTCGGCACAGGCTAATAAGGGACAACACTTTACGACTTAACTGGACTACCTTCAAACAAAAAATACCATAAACGCGGAGAGTTTCGTCCCTGATTAGCAAGTGCGCTCTGGGAAAAAACACAGAACCAAAACAATCTACCAAAAAGGACAAATTTTGGTTAACTTTGATCTTTTTTGACGTTGTTTATGGTCTGTTTCAATTAACCTCCCAATTTGTGAACCAGGCAAAAGTTGTGTCAGTCAAACACTGACCAATAATGAATATTTTGACTGTTGTTTTAAAAAAAAACGGATATTTCCCTTAAAAGTATCAAATTAAATAATTTTATGCTGAAGCACCACATTGCAAAACATTGCCTTGTTCTACTTTGTAGCCAAATAATATCAAAAGCTTGCATACCGAAAAGAAAAAGAATAGAATAGTAAAAGAAAAAGTCCATCTATCAAAACTAAACATTCAAATCAATAACTTTATAATATAAATTAATTGAAGACTTTAAAACAAAGGGAAACTACCTCTAGCCATGTTGAGCCTTAAATACCCCCTGCATGTCACTTTGTCTCAGGCCATTTGCAGTTCAGTTTTAAGAACTTGTTTCCCAACAATGCAAGCTTCCAACCAAGGAAATTCCATCTAGATACTTTATATTATAGTTAAGACAATCCCTGGATGAAATATCTGCATGAATTTTCACAAGGGAATTTACTGTGAAATAATGAAAGCAGGATTTATGGTTCTTATGCACTGCACTTCCCCTCATAAAAAGCTACCTATATATGAAGATCAAAGTAAGCAAATCTTAGAACCAACTTCAATTCATTGAATAGTGAACTGTTTACAGAATTATGTCTATAACAAAACAATATGTAAACACATATTGTGACAATTTTTGCGTACAAAATGAAGAGCAAAAGTATTCATTATAAATACAAATTGAGTACTAAATGTGTACCCCAAAAACAGAACCAAGGGTTCAATTGCGGTAGAGCTTAAACTACTTCTATCATGATAAGTAATCAGTTACAATATTTTAGACAAGTACATCATATGAAAACAAATATCACAATCACTGTCGGTCAATATCATTTTTTAACAGCATGTACATAAAAACATCATGCCGTGTGGACACTTATAACAGCAAAAACCTCAAGAATCAATAAATTACTATTTAATTGTATGGAAAAAATAAACAAACAAAAAATACAAAAAGTCAAATGTTTATTCCATAAAACTCAAGTGGTCTCCCCTGGTGTGAAATATTTATCTCCCTTCCCAGATGAGTCAGTTTTATCTCCCTTTGTGCTCTTATTCCCAGCTATGAAGCATCACTCAACGTGATTTCCTCCTTTTGCACCGTCCCCAACTCAGTTGCTATGCAATCCACCCAGACATTTACCTCGTGTTCGGCACCCTTGAGGTCGGGGAGGCGGAGTTTGGAGACTCTGACTCCTCCGTGATTGGCTCCATCTCAGCTTTTTCTAGGCACGCCCCTTCCTGTGAAACAGACCAATGGAAAAACTTTGACTTTGTTGGAAAATATTTTAGAGGAAATACTTTAAATTTTCAGTTAGATACTAGGAACAAAACATAAAAAAATCTTATCGCAGAACTTGTTATTCATTTTTAAAAAATAGACAAACCGCAATCTCAGATGAGAGGGCCAAGATGGTCCTCAAGCCGTCACCTGAGTTTGAGAAAAACCAATTTACGAAACCTGACCTGGTGACCTAGTTTTTACACATATGTGACCCAGAATCAAACATGACCAAGGTATTATCAAGTTAATTATGTAAACCAAGTTTCACCAAGATTGACACATTAATGTGGAATATTTAATGGTTTCAAAGTTTTTTTCGAAAATTTTACCTGATAACCTAGTTTTGATACACAAATGATCCAGATTCAAACTTGAAATGGTCTGAAATGTTCTGACCAAGTATCATCAAGATTGAATAATACATGTGCCATGTAGTGTAGTAACAAGAATTATTTGACCTGGTGACCTAGTTTTTTTACACATGTCACTCATAAAAAAACTTGGTTAAGCTATTGTCAAGAAAAACATTCTGACAAATTGTCATCAAGATTGAGTAGTAAATGTGGTCGCTAGAGTGATACAAGCTTAAAATCCAAAAACATTTTCAACATGCACTTTTTAACCCCCGCCAATGGCGGAGGGATATATAATTGGCGTTATCCGTCCATCATTTTGTCCGCCCATCCGTCCGTCTGTCTGTCATACAATTTTGAAATTGGCGAGGGATATCAAGTTAACGAATTGGCTTGTTTAGTTAAAATCCGACACATGGAAGCTGTTTGTTTTTAACCCACAATCCTTGGACAGGGAAGCTTACACTGACCTGCTGGATTTATGTTGCTCCTCCTCCTTTATCTTTGCCACCCACCAGGTGTGATTGTCCTTCATATTCTTAGTGAGCAGACAGTTGATCTTCCATGATTTCTTAACAGGCTTTGGTATCGGTGCCCTTCCTAAACAAATGGAGAAAGGTTACCGGGGCCATGTTGTTCAAATGAGCCTCCCTATGGGAAAAACTGCATCATGGTTTCTCACATACAAAGATTAAATAATCATCAGTGAATTTAAAACTGTCTAAAATCAGAGCCATGTATTAATAAGTTCTGCTTAATTTAGGCTTTATTGCAAAGTCCGCCCCAATAAAGTAAGAGAATATTGTCTCCAACATTTAATCATTTATTAATTTAACCAACAGTTAATATTTTAAACAAATGGGTCCATTTAGACAGTGTTGTTATTATTTCAAACTGTCAATCAAATTGATCTCTTTTTTTGAAAATCTGGGTGCCTTTTAGGACTTTTAAAATTACAATTGTAAATATAACCAGAGGGACACAGAACTCTGACTAAATCGCTTCAATATAATTTGTAAAATTGTAATTCAGTTTTTACAATGACAACCAAGTTTATAAAATGAAAAGTGCAAGGTCTTACAAAAGAATTATTTACTTTATCAAACAGGCCTAACGTCACTGTATATCTTATAAAATTGACCTTAAAAACAAAGTGTGTATTTTAAAATATTGGCCTAAAATTCACTTTGTATTTTATCAAATTGACATAAATTCATTGTGTATTTTGTCAGATTGGCATGTAAGCAACTGCATATTTTTATCAAATTGACCTTAACATCGATGTATGTTTTATCAAATTGGCATTAAAGGTAATGTATATTTTATAAAAATAGGCCTTAAATTCACTGCATGTTTTATCAAATTGGCTTTAAAATCACTGCATATTTGATCAAATTGGCCTTCAAGTTACTGCATATTTTAACAAATTGGCCTAACATCATTGCATATTTATCGAATTGGCCAAAAGGTCACAGGATATTTTATCAAACTGGCCTTTAAGTCAGTGTATATTTTAACAAATTGGCCTTACATCATTGCATATTTTATCAAATTGGCCAAAAAGTCACTGTATATTGTATCCTATTGGCCTTAAAGTCAGTGTATTATTTATTAAATTGGCCTTAAAGTCAGTGTATATTTGATCAAATCGGCCTTAAAAGTCACTGTATATTTTATCAAATTTGCCTTTAAGTCACTATAAGAGGTGTGATTTAAGATTTACCACAGGGGAGGAAAAGGCCCTACAGGGTTCCATTAAACTCTTCATTACTATACTACTTCATTCATACAAGTGTATAACTAATTGCAAAATAAGTTTGACACTAAAAAGGAGGAAATTAGCTGAATGAAGAATAAATCACATCCCTGACTATATATTTTATCAAATTTGCCATATAGTCAATACATAATTTATCAATTTGACTTTGAAGTCACTGCATATTTATCAAATGGCCTTGAGCCTTTGTATATTATTCTATAATTGGCCTTAAAGTCACAGCAAATTTTAACAAATTGGAATAAATGTCACTGTATTTTTTTTCGATTTGATTTTTAAAATCACACTATTCTATTTCAAATAAGTATTCATGTTTTATCAATCTGGTCTTAAATTGACGGCATATTACGGCATATTATATCAAATCAGCTTTAAAGTCACTGAATATTTTTTCATTTGACCTTGAAAACACTGGATATTTTATCAAATTGACATAGTAGTAGTTTTTTTCCAATTGATCTAAAAACACACTGTATATTTTCTTAAATTGGTCTTAAATTCAATAAATTCTTTATCAAATTGATCTTTAAATACTGCATATATAATCATATTGGCCTTAAAGTCACTGTGTATTTCACCCCTCAGTGTTCTCACCTGTCCCAGTGCCTGTCTCCTGTTCATCTTCAGTGTCTTTCTGAGAGTGGTCACACTTGTCTGTGTCAGACAGCTCAACTGCACAGTTTTCCTTTCTTTAAATCATTTGACAATGCAATTAAAACTTTTGAAATTATATGTGGTACCTTTGAAACAGTTCAAAAAGCTAATGTTAGGTTATTAGAATAAAGGTGCTCAATTCTAAAAACAAACAAAAAGGTCATGTCTACCTCTTAATATTAAGATAAAATAGGCTCAAATCTGAGTGAATGTTTCTGTTCTCCACATAACTTGTTAACCACTTAAATAGGCACTTTGAAGCGTTTGTAGTCAATTTCAAAATCAAACCAAATTTAAGACCTCTTTTACTAGATACAAGTTTTAAATCCTTCGATGTCAAACCCTAAGAACAGCAAACTACATGAAACCTGCGCAGTTACTCACAGGCTGTTCTATTTTTAAGCTGTTTGCATATGATCATTTTCACTTTGCTTCTGAGCGGGTGCTGTAAAGGGTTAAGAGTGTGGTATCACCTTTGTCATCGTCGGACGCCTCATCAGCCCATGTGCCGGGAAGCAGAAAGGCGGTGACAAGCGTGCTACAGAGCGGCGTCACCAGTTGGTCGATGAAGTTCTCCTGGAGCTTGGCCAGCTGGGGGATCCGCCGGTCAATGTACGGCGATATGGGAAGGCCCAGCCGAGCCTCCTCATCTCCCTGAACATTTAAATGAGCCTCGCTCTGAAAAAAACGGTGTTTAATGCATGAGCATAAAGTGTCTTCCAAGATTAGCCTGTCCATGAATGTCCTGGGTTTACATAAATACGAACCAAGTTAAATCTTATTTATTCGTGATCGCTTCTGTTTCTGTGCCCTGCATATTTAACTGAGTTTGAATATGAGCTTCGATCTGGGAAATCGGGGTTTTAAGCATTTGCGTAAATAGTTATCCCAAAAAAGCCTAGGCAGGCAGACCGAATGACGGACAAAGCCAATTCTATATCACTCTGCCTTTGGCGGGGGAAATATTCTAAAGAAGTATCTTAATTATAAGTGCAAACAGCGCTCAGTGGACGGTGTGAAAATAACAACTGAAAAGGCCAACCATGCCCAGAGTTTGAACGCACGTGCATGTGAACCAGACAAAACCTTTATTTGGTTAAGACAGGAAGGAAAATACTCCGCTAGCATAACAATCATAATGAATCTCTCAAGGGAATGTGATGCTTGAACCAATTATTCAAGAAAGCACTTGCCTATGAAAACAGACCAGTAAAACTAGCCAATGTTCTGTTTTTGTTTTGATCTAAACAGAATATTCTGCAGATATTGAACGTATATTTAAGGTCATCACTTACGAGCATCGATATGTATTCAATTTAGCCTCGTTCTGGGAAGATTGGGCTTAATGCATGTGCGTTACGTGTCATCCAAATAAGCCTGTGCAGTCTGCATATGCTAGTCAAGGACAACAATTTCCAGTTATATGAAATGTTTGGTAAACTAAATAAATTTAAATGAAGAGAGGGCGGAAAGTGATTAGCCTGTGCCGCCCGCACGCTTATCTGGGATGACACTTTATGCTCATGCATTAGGCCCGGTTTTCACAGAACGAGGATCAATTTTCTAAGAAAATGCTCCAAAACTAATGCAACTAGAAGAATGTGAGAAGCATATTGTGAGAAAGAAAACTATTGAAGGTCAGTTAAATATGCAGAGCACAGCAACTGAAGCCATCAAGAATGAATGGAACCTTCATTTGACTCGTACTTATGGAAAACGAGGACATTGATGGATAATGGAGTATGATTGAAGTGTAACCGATTCAGCATAAAAGAGATCGAATCGTTAACGCCATCAGTGCGTCACTGGGAAATACGATGAATATATTTCCATAAATAATGACATGAACTGAATACCAGCACATGGCAGATCACAATCTAGTATTCACAGAACAATTTGAGTATTGGATGTCATTGATAATTTGATTAGAACCAACACCAGAAATGACTTTAACCCTTTCCCACTCAGATGCCAATTTTGACCCGTATAAAGTCCGTTTAAAACAAAATTAAAGAAATGCTTTTCTTACTAGATTCAAGTTTTAAAGCTTTGTTTCCAATCCTAAGATACTGATGAGCAGCGAAAAGCATAAAACCTTAACAGCCTGCAAGTTACTCCCAGGCTCTTCTGGTTTTATGCTGGTTGCATATAGCAATTTTCACTTTGCTTCAGAGCCGGAAGAGTTTATATCAAATATTGCTTTTTCTACTTTACTTGACCTATTATAGAAGTGGTTTTTTGTTTCGTTATTACAATGAGATTAAAACTAGTACTTTGTTTAATTTTAGTACTTATGTTTATACTAGTTGTTGTTGCTTTTCACAAGAAGTAGAAAGTTGTTGTGTCCCTACGCAACAATTGAAACACACACTCTTTAACATTTAATTTATGGCTGGAGTGAAGATTAATCGTTAATAAATGTTGGTAAAAAAAAATTATATAACTTATTAAACGGTTGGTATTTACACCTATCTTAAGAAACATATTTTAGAAATTGTAAGATGTTTAGTGAGGTCTAATCAAACAAGCTCAAGGTCTAATGATTTTATAATACTTCATACTTACAGTTTGAAACATCATTGTTACCAGCTTTTAAAAGTCGCTTAACATTACAAACAATAATTTGAGCCTCATTCTGGGAAAACTGGGCTTAATTAATACGCGTAGAGTGTCGTCCCATATAAGCCTCTGCAGTCCACTCAGGCTAATAACAGACAACACTTCGCCTTTCAACTTGATTTTTGTGCAGGAAGAGCCTTCCTTTAAACGAAAAATACCATTAAAGCAGAAAGTGGCGTCCCTGATTAGCCTGCACACACTAATCAGGGACAACACTTAACTCACATGCATTAAGTCCAGTTTTCCCAGACCAAGGGTTGTATGTTACATGTTAATAGAATTCTTCTGAGATGCGGTCAGTCTACGCCGTGTGGAGCTCCTGGACATTGGCCGGCCCGTTGATGTCGGCCAGTTTGAACACAATCTGGGCAACCAGCAAGCGGTAAGTCTCTGACGTCTAGTCAATCCCCACGACATTATCATCATTCACCTGTTGGAAGTAGAAAAAAATATTTTATTATATATA
>VMBQ01002649.1:34488-101078 GCA_007657795.1 Dreissena rostriformis
AAAAAAAAAATACAGATTTAAAAAAAAAAACAATGGAAAAAAGGCAATAGGAGAAAAAAGGGAACCAATTATTCTTATACCTTATACAAAAGCAGTAGAAATATTGTTTTTGTCTCACAGTTTTCAACAATATTTCAGTTACATTGCAGTGCTCAGTTAACCTAAACCCACCAAGACCTTTCTTAATCAATTCAAGTTTTAAAGGCTTCATTCCCATCCCTAAGATACTGATGAGCAGCATAAAACCTGAACAGACTCAAGTTACTAGAGTTACTCACATGCTGTTCTGGCTTTATACCGGTTGCATACAGCCATTTTCTCTTTGCTTTTGAGTGGGAAAGGGTTATACAAATAGATGACAACTGCCCAACTTGAACCATAGGGTGGGAGGATGGCCCTAGACATTATTTCATGACTAATTCCCACCCATGTCATGTGGCCGGGAATGGATCCGAACTCTTCAACACTTAATAGACACTCGTAACATCTAAGTTATCCTAGTCTAACTGTGTGGGAATAAGAAAGAAAATGAAGAAAATTTCCAAATATAACCATTTAATACTTTAAAAAGCTATAGTTATACATTTGGCACAACAAGTTTTTTTATGTTGCTACATCTTGTGTTTTTTTCTTTATACATTTCAAACGTTTAATAAAATATAGAAAAAAACAGTTATCATATTATTGTACTTTAAAGGCTTATACAGCTCTTCATCTCATAAACCGATAAAATCAATATAACAGTCCTGTGCACATTTAAAAAAAAACATCCTTTTTGATGTGATGATTAAAGTATAACTATATTGACACAAAGTCTATGTTGAAATTTCTCCATGTCACGTTGTTTTGTATTTAGAATACGCAGTTGAAACTCATCGGAAGGACCTGATACGTGACATTTTCATATGAGTCCAGAATCA
This sequence comes from Dreissena rostriformis, assembly GCA_007657795.1. Classification (NCBI taxonomy): domain Eukaryota; kingdom Metazoa; phylum Mollusca; class Bivalvia; order Myida; family Dreissenidae; genus Dreissena; species Dreissena rostriformis. Next base: position 35,409 of record VMBQ01002649.1, read on the forward strand.
GTGACATTTTTCCAGAAATATATTAATACACTTCTGGTGGTGTAAATAGAAGTCATAATATTTATTTCTTAACATAACAAAATGAAAACCAAGAATACATCAAACATTGGCTGACAATACTGGCAGACTAACCATGTGAGAATATTGAATATGGAATTAATTCCATCAATCAGCAAACAAACCATGTTTATGTCATAATGACGTCAATTGTTGCAGCCTATAAGTAGAATGTTATTGTGTGAAAAGAGCCCATGTTTTCTCAATCTCAGTCTTGTGCAAAACTATGACAAAAATAGTATATTTGTAACAATATATACTTGCATTAGTTATATTATAGTTCATATATAGAAGATTTTACCACAAATATATAAAAAATAAGCAAATGCATGGACTGAAAATGTCAAATAGTATAATGGTGTCAAAAACAACCCTAAATTCTATATCAGACATTGGAGTCACTTGATTTTCTTATCATGTGCGTAAATGTTCCCTACTCTGATTATAATGAATTATTCTCTTATGAATTATGAAACCAACTGTGAAAAGTTCAATTGACTGAAACAAACATACCTAAATTAATTATAATTCGTCACATATCTTGCAGTTTCTTGCGTTGTATAAATAGTGTAATAAGTGATAAGATTTAAAGCTGCGTCATCCATAAAACGACCCAATTAAAAAAAAAAATCTGTGCCAGAGACTTTTAACTTGTCAAAACAGAAAAGCAATTCTATGCTTCCGTATTTTTGTCAGTTCGGCAACTTGTTTACGCCTTCTATTGTTGTGGCAGGAAATTTTGTTAAAGGATTAATATTTTTGAACCTTTATAAATAAATCACCTGGCTGGTCGAGCATGTAAATCCTTTTCCCAGCTTTCAACTTCACTCGTAAAATCGAGCAGACGAGTGAATTTTTTGATGCGCGTATATTATATATCTGAGTTCTGATCAATTCCTTTATTTAAAATCACAAGTCCAGGAACCAAAATACTTTAATCGCAAAAGTGCATTGGCAAACAAATTCTCAAAATTTTTCACAGCTTCATAGTTAACAACATCTGCGATTTTGTTTTTTACGACTGATATTGCTGTGCAGCCGTTTATAGAGAGGTGTGGGTTTCACTGACAGCACTGTTTCTGACATCCACAGTTTTCTTGAAGATGATTTCCATTAACACAGTTTCACTCTTTGGGTAAAATTGTCCTCCAGAGTTTTTGAAATTGCAACTTCCCATTAATTGATACTGACAGACGTTCTGCAGAGTTACGATTGAATACAAATGTTGCGTTGGATTCCACCATAAAAGGAAAAATAAAAGGAACCTTTTATTTTTAGACAAGGTGTAACCATGTGCACAGTTTGTATGTTTTTTTCTGTTCAAACTAAATTCACTAAATAATTGTTTACACGATTGTGTTTTCATATTTAATTGTATTTCATTCATATAACGCTGCCTTCTGTTAGTTAACCTAAATGAAATGCTCATGTTTCTTGCTAAGTAAAAGTTTATTTAAATGGTAAACTCACTATTAATAAGTGCAGTAATGATATTAATATCATAAACTGCATGTAATCTACACAACTTTAATTAGAAATGGCATGTACCAGACCGTATATGAAGATTAACCGACAGACTACTTCTCATAAATACTTGTAATGTGACGTACAACACATTGAATTACCATGTAATGCATTATAAAAAGACCACATAATGTGCCTTTACGGCCCCCGCGATGTTTCTTCTTTCAATCATCTTGAATGCGATCGTCTCGTAAACAGACAACCAGACATCATAGATGCACTGGAATAAAAATGACTGTGTTGCAACCGGCAAGGAAGTGTTAACGCAGACATATGTTATATTGTGTCTGAAAATTATGCACTAATTACTAACTGCTGGAGTTATTTCCCACTTTGGAGATATAAAACAGGGACTCTATTACAGGCTGACATTATTTGTAACACATAAGAAAATACAACACAATAATTATATTAAGTGAAAGATAAGAAGACTACAAAATATACAAATTCTGTCCTCAGTGCTGACTATTCAATCACAAATTAGTGAAACAAGACGCCCAAAAGGCCCTTAGGCGCCCACCTAATTCTCCAAGAAACTAAACTGTTCTGAAAAAAGGAAGTATTCACAAGGTTTCACAATAGGCTTATAAGGAAAAACTGCCCCAACATCTCACAGCCTTTTTTTTAACAAACAACAATTATTGTCAAACTCAATGCAGAAATCATTACAACAGAATTATGTCTAGCCCTGAGCATGGTTCACGATCTGGGGGTCAAAAATATGATTTCCATAGTGTTTAAATGCATTAACTACAGCCAAATAAAGAAAACTGCCCTGCCTTATGGCGGCCAAGTTTTTTAATGGACAAGGACTATATCTCACTGGTCTGACAAATGTTCATGAAAATTGGACGATAAATGGGGCCTTTATATTGTGTTCACAAACGTTTTCTTCACCTTGAGCTAGTAACGAAGTGTTTGATCCCACGCAACCAAGTTTCAAACTTGACCGAGATAACATTGGGAAATGTTAAGACCAAATTTCATGAATATTGGGTGATAAATGTTGCCTCTAAATTTCAAAACTTTTTTCTGTAAGTAAACCTAGTGACCTAGTTTTTGACCCCAAATGACCCAGTTTCAAATTTGGCCGAGTGGCCTCTTAATTGATGACAAGGCAAACTATGACAACGGATGGCACACGCTGCACAACAGATGAACAAGATCACAAAAGATAACCATGAAGATGAGTGTTGGGTACAGGTAAGCTATAAAGATAAAACTTTTGAATTCAACCACCACAAATCACTCCAATACCGTAGTATGTACACACACAAACATTACAAATTAAATGTTAATAACAAGCAGTCATTGTGAAATTTCTTTTACACATTTTAACAAACATAACATCATCACCATTTAGTTGTTGTTCTTTTTTATTATAAACACCCACTTCTAATTTCTTGTTAAAAAAAACAACAGAATATTCTCATCAACATATCGTTTTCACAATAATTCTAAAAACTTTAAATTTATTTCCAATAACAGTTTTATTTTACATAAAAAATAATAAGGCTGTAAACTAGATCGTATCCAAAATACTTTCCAACATATAAAATATTATTATATCCAACATTTACAAAAAGGGTCTGCATGACTTATTTAGAGATTGACGTTTGCAGCATACCAAAATATATATCACGACTTTAATAAAATCACTTTTAATAAGATACTTAAGATATTTCAGTTCTAGTGTCTTCAACTTAATATAAATTTAAATATTAATCCAAATATAACTCTAAGAATTACTATTTAATTTTTTCCCTCATAAAAACAACACTTCAATAAGGAATAAACCATTAAAAGGGTAACAATCATGAGCCTTTGTTAAATTAACAGCTCTTTTTCAAGTGGTTAGAACACAAATGTGTCATATGGGGAATTAAAATAAAACAATCATGTCAAAGCAAAGTTATAATATAAAAAGAAAATTTCATTATGCCATCAATTGGTTTTCATAAAATGTCAATGGTATTATCATTCAAGAATTCAAAATAGCAGCAATCCACTATAATAGCGCATGTTCTAGCAACTGTACTTTTAAAAGCGAGACCTTCTTATAACCTAGTAAAAAGACAATCAATGAAACACTTTGATTGTGATGCTGAAGCATACAAATGAAATTGAGTCAGTCACTGGGAAAACTGGGCTTAATGCATGTGCCTAAAGTATCGTAACAGATTAGTCAGCACAGGCTAATCACAATCAACACTTTCCCCCTAGACTGGATTATCGTTAAGAATATATATTTTTATGAAACAATTCCATAAAAGTGAAAACTGTCATCCTTAATTGGCCTGATACTTTACAAACATGCATTAAGACCGGTTTAGTTACAATTGCCTTTTGTAGTGCAATTTTGATAAGTGCTCTTATTATTTAAACTTAATGATGTTTTGTGGGAACCATATAATTTCAATTTGCTTCAAATGCGTAGTTTGTAACTCATTTTCAAACATTAGCACTTTCCCAGCAAAATTGATCTATCAGTGACAAATTTAAAGTATAAGTCTATAACGTGGGCGAGGGGAGCCATTAACGCACAATGGCAAAAAAGATCTCCATCTAATGATTTGTTCATCATGACCACCCATAATGATCTCGTGAAATGCAATCTCTCTAACAAAAAATCACGACCATTGTATTTTTAGGTTATTGAGTCAAAGTGAAATCGTATTTCCAGTTCGTAGGTTGATCAAGTGCTATTATGGTGATATACGTAAGCTGTATTGGTGAGAAATAGACTGCCTCAATTAGAGACCACTATTTATAGAAAGGCCACGATACTATAATGCTACTTAACCATGTCATAAATAAGGTTAAAAACCAGTATGTCATTAATAAAGGCTCAAGCAGACTTAAAAATTTAACAAAAAGTGCAGATGTACTGTAATTGATAATAGTAGCATTTGACTCATGTCATAAGCATCTTAATATTATGACATACTGTTATGTCAAAACAGCCAAATGACACGCAGTGAATACATAATGTGAATTTTGATTCTACCATTCAGCCTAATTTTTTACTGTTGAGGTGGCCTTAAATATTTGTTATCATTTAAGGCGAGTCACATCCATAAAGGTGCCTTCCTCTTAACAAAAGCAGACTGTTGGAGGAGCAGAAGCTGGAACATGTTCATAAAAACAAATCGTAACCAACTAGAAAACATTATCCAAAGAGGACTTATTCAAATGTGTGCAATAATTTACAATTGATACGTCCATCAGTTACACTGCGATATACCTTTTAAGAGATAAAGTATGAACATTAAATATATAATTGCGATGATTAATGGATGATAGGGTTCCAGTAAAATGGAAATAAGTGACCTCTAACGCTAATGCGATTGTATTTACCGATTACCAGACAAATGCTGGCATATTAATTTAGATATTGAGCCGATATTTTCTGAATTTTTATTCAACAGTTAAGACTATTTGTTTCTGTTGAGAAGGGCTTAAATCTTTGTAATCATAAAAGACTTAAGGGTCAAGTCACATCCATCAATTAACGAAAATGGTGCCTGCATCATCACTTAAGCAAAATATTAGAAAAATTGTAGTTGGAACTTGTTTATAAAATTTGAGCCTCGCTCTGGGAAACTGGGGCTTACCGGTAATGCAAGTGCGTAAAGTGTTGTCCAAGATAAGCCTGTGCAGTCTGCTTGGGCTAATCAGGGAAGACACTTTCCGCTTTTATTGTACTTTTCGTTTAGAGAAAGTCCCTTCTTAGCGAAAATCCAGTTTAGGCAGAAAGTGTTGTCCTTGATTAACCTGTGTGAACTGCACAGGCTTACATAATCTGGTACGACACGTATCACCAATGCATTACTCCCGTTTTCCCAAAAGCGAGGCGTATTTTATTCTTAAACAACGAGAATACATTAACCAAAAATGGCTTATTCAAATGCGTGAAATAATTTAAATTGATACGTACATTAGTTTCGACGCAATAGCCCTTTAAAGAGATGAAATCATATGAACATTTAATATATAGTTAAGATGATTAATGGACGATCTGGTTCCAGTCATACAGAAAAAAGTGACCTCCCACACTTATGTGTTTCCATTAGCCGATTACCAGACAAATGCCATCATAATTTAGATATTTAGCCGACATAGCGATTTGCGTCGCAATACATACACACACACACACTCTTTAGTGATTAATTAAAAGATTTGAAATTAAGTCGGTTACGGCCTTTGCGTCAGCATTCTGACTGAAATGTTATTGGGTAAATATGGTTGCAGAATGAAATTACTGTAGTCATTGTTAGATAATAGGTATTGAAATACATAATTATGCATATTATGTCAATGTTTTATTATTTGTAATTCAAACTACTGTCATAAAAATAATATTTTTTCATGTTTTTGTTGTAGTTTTTTCATTTTTTGATTTATAGCTATTTTCAGATTATACTGATTGAACTTAACGAATGATACCCATTAAGTTATATAATCACTTATCACTTTAGTTGGTCGTTAAAATAAGCATGGGAGAAATATGCAAATATGTTAATCTTTTTTCAAGTGTCACAATTATTTCACCAGTTATTTTATGTGTTATATTGTTATATTACGGCTGGTATGAAAAATATAGAGCATCGTGGTAAATGGCTTCTTGCATTCACACAGTCTGGTCGGGAGCTACCCTAACCACTCATGAGACCACAAAACCTTGTGTCACCTCATAACGGACAGGGTAGCTCCTGACCAGACTGCGCCAATGCACGGGCCGGTCTGAAGCTACGATGGCCAGATTTGGCATAAGACCCATTGTAGAATGATGCAGCTCAAACCATAAAGGGGAAAAGTGCCAACCTAGATTCGTCCACGATGACTCCAAGGGCTGATTCAAGACAACACTTAAAGCAAATGCACAAACTACCAACCACCTGATGTGTTCCAGTTAAGTTGTTTCTTTCAGAGCAAAAATTATTCTTAGCCATTCACAGGGTGGAAATCAGCTCAAAGGAGTAAATATGGCACTGCTGTTAAACATGTCGTACATTTCTTAGTAAGAGCAGTTTTAACAGACGTCGCAATGCTCGTTAGCTCTCATTCAACATGTATTTCAAAGGAGCCATTCAAATGTAGGACATGAGCTGACAGAATGTATAACAACCTGCCATACATGTGCACTAAACTCTGCAAGCTAAGCTCATATTTCTATCAATACTGGACCCTTTACCCATCATAAACGTACTTTGATGTTTTGCAGTCTCTTAGAAAAACAAATTAAATGTAAGACCTTTCTTGCTAGATTACTGTTTAAAGGGCTTCATTTCCAACCATATGGTACTGAGGAGCAGCAAACAGCATAAAACTTGAACAAACTGCGAGTTACTCGCAGGCTGTTCTGTTTTATACTGGCGGCATATTGCCATATTTACTTTGCTTCTGAGCAGGAAAGTGTAGACAGTAACTAAAGCTTTGTCACAAACATAACCTTACATGTTAATATCTGGTTAAACTGACCCACAAATAGGCTGACAGACAGCGTGACTCCAACAAACCCCTTCCAGCAAATGTACAAACATAAACCATTGTATTCATTCTATGAACTGAGTATTGGTATATGTGGAATATCTTGACATTTAACTTGTCATGGTAAGCTCTTTGAAACTGAGTCATACTATAATAGCAGCTGCAGATATAAGAGTAACACGACCAGTATTTATTGGCTTAGCTTAAACCTATTCATTAAAGCTCGATTGCATAGAAAGCTTAAGGCTTATTGAAACGCTTTCGAGTCCATTTACTGGCTAAGATTACTATCAAAGTCTGTTAGGTAAGCCTTATTTCCATTGATACTTAAAAGTGATCATATTTATTAGGTACGGAAATACAAACTTGGCATACCTTGGCATTAAACTCTGCAAGGATTTCAAAACTGCGAAAGAAATATAATTTGTAAGTAGATAAATAAGTGCGAATTAAGATGTTTCAATTCGTTTTAACAACAACACTTAATATGAAATTATGCAGTCAGATAAATTAAAAATAGCTTTTTTCAGTTTCTGTAATTCTTGAATATGAACAGCATCATGCTAAAATGGGCCTTAAGCAATATATGGCCAGAGTAGATTCAGATCAGCCTGTGCATTTGCGCGGTCTAGTCAGGAACTACCCTGTCCGCTAATGAGACCACGAAACCTTGCGTGAATTTATAGTGGATAGGTTAGCTGCTGAACAGACTGCACCAATATGCAAGCTGTCATAGAGCTATGCTGGCAACATATGGCATAAGACCCATTTTTTGCTTAACCCGGCCCATATACAATATAAAATTATGATGCAAGTAAAAAATCATAAGATTCTTCAATCAGTTTCTGTCACGCTTAAATATATGACACTATGCTGTGAGAAAAAATCGTAAAAGCATCAATCAGTTTGAGTGAGGCTTAATTAAAACACATGCTTCGAGAGAAATAGGAAATTGGAAATTCAACAAATGTCGAAGACTTTGACATACAATTTGAAATTATTCCATAATGATTTGTTGTGTCCATTTGAATTATTGACGGGGGGGGGGAGAGAATGGAGGAAAGCTAACAAGCACACTATATGTGGTAGGGTGATATATAAGGAGCACTTACACTGCCTTGCTTTATGAGCTAACAATTATGGCTACTAAGTGTGTCTGCCTTGGAACCAGGAGAACTTGGGTTCAATGCCTGTTGTGATCGGGAATTTTTCTAGCTTGGTAACAATTACACCAATTTCTGATATATTCTTTGAAAAATATTTCAGAGGTCATATTAACTGGGGAAATCAGAGACAACATCCACTGTGTTGGAATATATTATATCAGATTGCAAAGGCTAAAAGTCAGCTCAATTTATAAGTATATGACGCAGCGCTACTACGCTTTATAACTTTTAGACCATAAATTAACTTAGGATAGTTGTGATATATCATAATGATGTTTGCAATGTGAACTCCAATCTAAATGTCGGCAACCGTCTTGGCTGCTGTCACGTGTTTACCTTTGGAGAAATAAAGGAAGACACTGAATAACCCGAGACGTAACATATGTTTCTCCCTTCGAAAATTAATAAAAGTTAGCATGACGCAATTCATCATGGTAACAGTTTCCTCCTACAATTGTGGAACATGTGGTCATGTATGTCACCATATATATATTTTTTTGTACTTTGATACATTGCTACATATAAGTTTATTATAACTGAACATTATAATTGTTAAAGCGTTACACATCCTATTCCATTCATGAATGTCTGCTGAAAATGTTCATCGTAAAATTACGAAAAAGGCTATTAAATAATCTTATTGATACAGACGTAACAAACACAGAAAGTGTGAAAGTACACACCGAGAAAGGCTTTTACTCTTTTCTTCACATGACATACATACACCATTCCTAAAAGCACTTTAAAAAGTTTATTAATTTATCAATAAATGAACTTAACTTAACTCAGGGCAAAGTGGAAACTGTCAAACAGGTTAATACATCTTACAAATAAAATTGATAACAAAAAGGATTTAACATCATGTAAAATCGTTAGTGGTTCAACTTTCTCACCCGTATTTTCCATTAAGGAATTAAGATTTGCATCAAAACAACGGATAATTAGCCTGGAAGAAATTTTTGTCAGAAATAAGTTGAGACTTGAGCGAGATACTGTTTTATCTGATACTGAAAAATCGGACCGATACAACAGTTTCACATATCATCGAAATCTTTTTGACAAGGGACTTGTCACGGACTGCGGAGAATATCCTAAAACAGATTCCTTCGCGAGACAATTCAAAAAGAAAATGCCAGGGTTCAATTATGTGATAACGTCCGCAGAAACGACGCAAACAATACCCATGGAAGTGCAAGGACAAAGGCAGGCATTAGATACACTTCTCAGAACAGACCCACACGAATACTTGCACAATAAGATTACGGCACTCTGGTAAGAAAGGATTGAATTGGGGCTAGATTCCATCAGTGGACACTTTGCAGCATGTAATTACAACGGCCCTGGGTTTACGTATACCATATGTTGACAAACTAAATATAGACTAGCAGGCCACCGGCCTAATGTTCTTAGAGCGAACATCCTCATAGCAGAATCAGATTTAAAGTAATCTTAGTCGAGATCTTTTGAGTACAACAGCTTCTTATTACTGCTGCGACTAAAGTCTCATTCTGGGATAACTGGGCTTAATGTATGTGCAAAAAGTGTTGTCCCAGATAAGTCTGTGCAGTCCCCACAGGCTAATCAGGGTTGACACTTTCCGCCTAAACTGGATTTTCCCTAAGAGACTTCCTTAAAACAAAAAATACCAAAAAAGCGTTAAGTGTCCTCAATGATTAGTCTGTGCTGACTGCACAAACTAATCTGGGACAACACTTAATGCACATGCATTTAGCCCAGTTTTTCCAGAACAAGGATCAAATAATACATGTACAGAGTGGTTTGTTTGCCTCAATAGAGAAAATATGTCGGTTGTTTTTACTTTCATATCTACTGTGAACAATCCTGTGTCAATTAATAGAAATATAGAAATTTATTTCACGGATTTCACGTTATTTAACAATATAAAAGCGTGCTTTTGTTTCGATATTATGAAAGTTTCCATATATATATTGTGTAAACAAATGTGTCTCTAATGTGAAGATCAAATTATTGAAATATTGTCATATTTATTATTTCATATCTGTCTCTAAAACAACCATACTTATAATCAAAGTAATATTACAACTAAAACATTAACTGTGTGACTGCCATAGACAAAAACAAAACGGAATAGGTAAACATATTGTAATGAATCATAGAATTAGAATTCTTCCCAAAATGTTAACACAAAATATAAACACAGAGGAATGTAATTGACTGTCTGAATCTTGTAAATGTTTTTAAATTTATAATGACTACTACGCCAGGGCAATGTCGTTTTCAATGCCATGCAGGGCTTTGATGTTTTTTTTTTGTTTTTTTTTAATGCCTAACGCATCTGTTTTGTGTCAGGACCACCTGAATAATATCATTTCCAGTTGACTAATTGTCAGTTTAAACAGATTGGTATTTGGAAAATAAAGAATGTGTCAAACTCAGGTAGATCATCCTGAATATCAATCGAAATGATGCAAACACAAACCATATGAGCCTCGGTCTGGGAAAACGAGGTTCAATGCATGTGCGTTAAGTATCTTCCCAGATAAGCCTGTGCTTTCCGCTTTTATTGTATTTTCCGTTTAAAAGAAGTCTTTTCCGGGTAAAAAATCAGTTTATGTGGGAAGTGTGCGTCCCTAATTAGCCTGTGCGGTCTGCACAGGATAATCTGAGACAACACTTAACCCCTTGCATGCTGGGAAATTTGTCATCTGCTAAAATGTCTTCTGCTGAATTTCTAAAATCATCATTTTCTTCACTTTTTTTCAAAGACCACTATCAGAATAGCAAACAGTTTGGATCCTGATGAGACGCCACGTTCTGTGGCGTCTCATCTGGATCCAAACTGTTTGCAAAGGCCTTCAAAATCCGGTTCCAGCGCTCAAAGGGTTAACGCACATGCATTCAGCCCGGTTTCCCAGAGCGAGGCTCATATTAAATGTCTTTGTTGAAAATAGTGTGAGCAATATTTATATAACTATTAATTTTCTGCCTTTTCGGTGAATATATTTCAATGTATCACACAGAAATACACACAAATATCCTACAATTAGTGCTTGTTAAATAAATTTAAATTCACATGATTCAAGTTCAAAATGAAACAACCGAAGCCTTCCACGTACAGAAAAGTGCACTTAAGCTATCCTCATGTCACGGCATGATATTCAACTTGATCACGTTGGGTGAGATGTTGTGTGACGGCCTAACTCACGACATACTTCTGTTAATTGTATGGCTCTAAGAAATGTACCTAAATGTTCATAAAGGAGCTCTGTGCATCTGGTTGATTCATTCAACACATTGTATGAATTACTGGTGCATTCTTCGAAACCAGGCAACAGATCTAGTTCCAGAGGGTATGCGCATCCGGTCTCGAGACGTAATTGTCTTTCGGTTTCGGGAAAACAATTTCAGTTTCATCGAAATGGTTACACATTTTTGACTGTATTATCAAAAAGATCTATCAATAAACATCGCGTATTTGTAGGTCTTTGTTTGGTATTGTGGTTACTGCAACTTAAATATGTAGCCGTTCAAAAAAACGTTCCAAGCGGAGATTTTATTGGTTCTCAGCATAAGTAAGTGTTTTAGGCTTTGAAGGGAAAGTAATACATTTTAGTAGTTATTTTAAAATAAGTTATTTGATATCCAAATATATTGCTGCCTACTTGCAAACAAAGAGGCAGTTTCATCAATATTTACGATATTTATACGATCGTTAATTATGTATCGAGATTAATTAGTCGTTTCCGATTGTACACAAACTCCGTTTCATCAACGAAATCGAAAAGGCGCAATTCATAAAATGCGACTACCTTAATATACGAATTGTGTAACCGATAAAACTAGTGACGCCGCCTGAAAATAATTGCATGACGTAATTTTCGCGCGTTCTGTCAGCAGACGAAAACATCTCAAAACAAGGCTAGACTTATCATGGCAGCTGAGCCATAGGCGCTCGATGGCAATGACTCAATCATTCGACTATCCGTTGTGACTTTTTTTTTAAATGCAGCTGCAGCCGTGATTTTTATAAACCTGTTTATTATAATGCATACACATACTAAATCAATACAAATCTTCCGACCAAACGTCTTCTTTAAAAAAAAGTTAGTTAGATAGATTTATTTCAGTATAATGACACAACATGATAAAACATATCAACATACATGATAAAATAGTAAAACAATTAACATGTATGAGAAATGTAACCATGTCATTAACATTACACCAAGGATTACACAAAAAAAGAGAACTTAATCTCTTATTTCCATTGTGGTCCTTGGATTGTCAATATCTATAAACATAGTCGAACTAACTTTTTTTTAAAGAAGACGTTTTGTCGGAAGATTTTTATTGATTTAGTATGTGTATGCCTGTGAGCTGAGCCTATAATTGTGAAGCGAAACAAAACACACAAAAAATGGAATATGTCGGAAACGACTATTCTTGTAGACCGGTGTGTGGAAGGCTACAGTCTGCTGTTTGGCAGCCACTCTCTTTCCGTTACGGAAGGCAAAATGGGAGTTATTTTGGAAGGAGACGGCTGAAATATGAGTTGACAACTTGTTGGTCATGACTGTATCTATTGCATATTTTCCTATTCACGAGTAAAAATATATTGCCTAGAGTAAGTGTTATATTCTTTCTATTCAGAAAGGCGACTATGGTGTAAATCAATTAGCAGTTTAATAATATTCATTAATTTAGGCCTAGGGCTAGGAAATTATTCTCACAATAACTTGAATAAGACATAATGCATTGAAAGTCTGTCAGTTCAGCAATGTCAATTATCTAATATTTTATTTAAAGAAGGTAATAGATTCCCATGACACAACATGTACAGTACTTGGTTCAGGGCGTGTTACTCGCTGGGAAACCACAATTCTTAAGATGGTTTCCCATGCGGGCAACCTGTTGTAAAGTTAGTTTCTGTGCCTGTTTACTGCATGTGGTATAAATAAATTATTTCTCAGATAACAGGTAATGTTGTTAATGTTATTTAATTCAATATAGGATAAATGCAGTTGGACCCAGAAATACGTTGCATGAAGTGAAAAGGAAATGGGTACAGTAGACATGAAAGAAAGTTGTACACGTATGTGTTCAGTTTTGTGTTTCATTCATTTTTCAGTAAAAAATAAAAGTTTTATTTTCCGTATGCCATACTGTACTGTACCGGTATACATTTGCATTTTTTTAAACCTCTATGTAAATGTCATATGTCTTAATAAGTTGTAATTGCTTCTATGATGTAAACAATGCCTTATTTTCAAAAGTACTGTCTTTTATTATACATGATAAAATAAGCCGCTTGCCCACAGGGTCATCACATTGCCCCCCTCCTCCCTTAACAGGGGTATACATTATAAGTTATAACATGAGACAAAGATAACTTTAGTGCTCAAGTAAACAAGACCAAGTTACAATTCTCTAATTTTGATGAAATACTGTTGAAATCTGCAAAATAATCCAACAAAACAAAACTAACAAATTGGAATGAAGATAGAAAGCAAACAATAAACACTGGTCAACTGTCCTCTTCAAATTTTATTGTTTTCATTCATTAACATACATGTATAGCTAACGGCTGTTCAGTCTAACAATAACGACCATTTATGACATTTATTAAACACACGCAAAAAACACTGAATTTCTTTACACGATCAAATCACACTAAACTTCCCAAACGCATCTGTAGTGACAAGTTGAATTCAGTAACTCGTATTAAAATTATGTTACATTTAAATACCAATCAAAATCTCAGTTAACCCTTTGCATGCTGGGAAATTTGTCGTCTGCTAAAATGTTGTCTGCTGAATTTCTAAAATTAGCAGTTTCTTCGATTTTTTTCCAAAGAATACTATCAGAATAGCAAACAGTTTGGATCCTGATGAGACGCCACGTTTTGTGGAGTCTCATATGGATCCAAACTGTTTGCAAAGGCCTTCAAAATTCGGTTCCAGCGCTAAAAGGGTTAAATTTCCTTTATACCAAGCCTAAGTTGGTACAGAACTGAACTGATCCTGCAGAAAAGAGGGCATACCTCAAGAATATCAGATCTCATTTATTTCATATTTTGATCCTATAGATGTTAAATAATCTTTTTCAGCAATGCAAACTATGACAGATCCAGTTTGATATTAATACTCTGTCATATTCAATGCTAAAGCACACACTACAAATTACAGACACGTTTTGACAGAACACATTAAATACTACTTTTATACAAAAAGATCGCTTAAATAATTGAAATATAATTTCAACAACACATTTTATCTCAAAAACTGCTAGATTTAGATTAATAATTTGTATTGTTATTTTGTGAAATTTGATAACTTAAAACTGCAAATATAACCCTACTACATTGTATTCAGCACATAAAGAATAGGTTTGTGCACTAATATTTCAAGACGAAGTATTGGTACAATGTATTCTCTCCTTTTCACTAAGTTCCACTAAAGAAATCTCCCTTCACTATGAATGCTGGTTGCACAAAATCCCAATATATTATGAGGAACATATAATTATTGCTAAAATAAGTGAGCCTCACTAAGGGAAACGAGGCTTAATGCATGTGCATAAAGTGTTGTCCCAGATTAGCCTGTGCAGTCTGCACAGGGACAATACTTTCAGCCTACACTGAATTTTCGTTCAGAAGAAACCTTCTTTAAACGAGAAATAACATAAAAGTGGAAAGTGAAGTCACTGATTAGCCAGTGCGGACTGCACATATCTGGGAAGACACTTTACGCACATTAAGCCCCATTTTCCCAGAGTGTGGCTTAAATGTAAGACGACACACTTCAATGATCCAGCAGCAAAGCTCTTGTCAAACAATAATGGCAATTTAAATGAACATGTAATTGTCAATAAACATTTTCTTAAGAAAGTAGAAAATACAAAAATAAATCATTCTTTACAATGCAAAATAAACTCAGGTCAACCGAAATTTAGCCTTTTCAAGAGCCATTTTTTGACAGAAATAATTTTCAACAAGAACATTAAACCATGTATGAATCATCCATTTACAACCTTAAGCTCTTTCTATTTGATCTTAATTGAAAATTCACTATGTTACACATGATTTCAAATATTTAAAAGATATTGCCTTAACAATTTTAAGTCATCAACCAAAGGAGATAAATATGAGGTACTGTATGTAAACCTAAAAAATCCCATTCATTTAAACAATCAAAACATTCTCAAACAATTAATGCCAGAAACAAAGAATAACCTGATTAAGAAATTATAAATTATGAAGACAAACAAATTTAAAAGTAAAACAATAATAAATAAGTTTAAACAAATAAAAATAAGTATTGTACACAATAAGCAAATCTAACAACGGTTTGCTTAAAATACAGACACATCAATTTAAAATGTTGAAAACAAAGTTCCTATAAAATAAAAATATCTCAAAAGAAATATTAAAAAAAATATTGCAAGAAACATGGGAAGCCACAAAACCAGATTTTTAACACTTAACTTATCAATTACCCTTTATAATCATGTATGTGCTCAGTTTGCATGTAAGCTGCCTAAAAACTGAAAATTTCCAAATCATTCCATCCAAACTCAAGTAATTGAGTGGAGACAGGTTTTCTACTTTTATTAACAGTGACCTTGAGCTAGACCAGATTGACCCTAAATGCATTCCAAAGATAGATCTGCATGAAGGCTATCTAAGCAGCAAATGTCAAGTCATAACTCCATCGAAAAGTCAAGTAATTGAGCGGTACTTTTATTACTAACATAGTCCTCGACCAAACATGCCCCAAACGAAATCACAAGCAAGGTTTGCATGTTAACTTCCTTTTGTCCTATTTTAGTACAAAGAAAAAACAGAACCAAAACAATCTACCAAAAAGGACAATTGCTTGTTAATTTTGGATCTTTTTCCAAAATATAATGTCATCATTTCTCAAATGTTTAGTTTGGAGTCATGTATGATCTGTTTCAATTAACCTCCTAATTTGTGAACCAGGCAAAAGTTGTGTAAGTAAAACACTGAAAATTAATGACAATTTCGACTGTTATTTTCAAAAAAAGGATATTTCCCTTAAAAGTATAAAATAAAACCATGCTGAAACACCACATTGCAAAACATTGCCTTGTTCAAAATAAAAAACCTTTATTATCCATTGTCTTAGGAAATCAAAAACATCGATGACAGGAAATACTTTCTAGCTAAATAATAACCAAAGTTTGCCAACCAAAAAGAAAAAGAAGAGAATAGTACTAGAAAACGTCCAGCTATCAAAACTAAACATGCAAATCCATTACATTATAAGATCAAAAACGTAAAAGTGATGGATGTTCTTCTATATTGATTGTACTATGGCGAGATTAGTTAACAAATCAGGGTATATATATATATATATACCTGAATGTCTGATTTGAAACAACAGCAGTCTGTTCAATATTACAAAAAATCAATACAACTATGTTTCTGACATGAATTGGAAAACAACATAATCAAAATGGCATACCAGCATAACTAAACAATTTGCTGGGAAAATAGGAAGAAATATAATGGCAACTTATGAACTGTGCATGACATCTTCAAAATAAGAGAACCACAGAAATGTCCTGAGAAATGGTATATTTATTGTTTTTACTTGAAATTCACATTAACAGATTAAAAGGCAAAGCATGCATACAAAAGAAACAATATCATGGAGTGAGTAAGTCTCAGGTTGAAAGAATACAATGGCTGCGGAACGTGAATTATATTCATATTAATATATAAAAAAAAAGAAAAAAAAAAGAGTAAACAAGCGTTAAATTAACAATTATGTTTTCTTAAAGCACTATGTTATTCATATGTATTAATCATTAGCCATTGAATTAATGGAGCACATGTTACGTTACCTGTGAAAGAGAGGAAATATTTACACACCAGCCGTATGATTCATTATTACCACTTATTGGATGAGCTTAACAAAATTGCAATAAAAATATTTGCACAAAAAATAAATACAATTTGGACAAAAATGTCCAATTCAGATCTGATGAGAAAGCTCAGTTGAGTTCAAGTGAATGTCTGCATGTCTGTAGAATACAAACAAACCTGGTAGGATACAGCTTTGTTTAACCCTTTGAGCGCTGGAACCGGATTTTGAAGGCCTTTGCAAACAGTTTGGATCCAGATGAGACGCCACAGAACGTGGCGTCTCATCAGGATCCAAACTGTTTGCTATTCTGATAGTATTCTTTGAAAAAAAATCAAAGAAAATGCTAATTTTAGAAATTTAGCAGACGNTGCATGCTGGGAAATTTGTCGTCTGCTAAAATGTTGTCTGCTAAATTTCTAAAATTAGCATTTTCTTTGATTTTTTTTCAAAGAATAATATCAGAATAGCAAACAGTTTGGATCCTGATGAGAAGCCACGTTCTGTGGCGTCTCATCTGGATCCAAACTGTTTGCAAAGGCCTTCAAAATCCGGTTCCAGCGCTCAAAGGGTTAACCTAGCTCTGGGAATATGGGGCTGAATGCATGTGCGTAAATTTCAAGCTCGTTTAAACATAAAGGTATGAAATTACTTTCATGTTTTCAGACAATTTAATACTATGCATATAAGGGAACTATTATTTAATTGTGATTATCTTAACGAGGTTCTATAGACTCTAGGCTTTAAAAGTAGTTACAGTTTTACATGAGCATTTATTGTAAAAAATGGAATTTTGAATGGAAAAGTTCACACTAGCACAATTTCATGCAAATATTTTCACAAAACTCAAAATAAATGTTTTGAAACAAATTGAAGACTTTAAAACAAAGGGAAACTAGCACTAGCCATGTTGAGCCTTTATAAAGACCCCTGCATGTCACTTTGTCACAGGCCATTTGCAGTTCAGTTTAAAGAACTTGTTTCCCAACAATGCAAGCTACCAAGGAAGTTCCATCTAGATACCTTATATTATAGTTAAGACATTCCCTGGATAAAATATAAGCATGAATATTCACAAGGGAATTTACTGTGATATAATGAAAGCAGGATTTATGGTTCTTATGCACTGCACTTTCCCTCATAAAAAGCTACCTATATATGAAGATCAAAGTAAGCAAATCTAAGAACCACAACTTCAATTCATTGAATAATGAGCTGCTTACAGAATTATGTCTTTACTTAACAAAACAATATGCAAACACGTATTGTTACAATTTTCGCTAACAAAATGAAGATCAAAAGTATGCATTATAAATACAAATTGAGTACTGAATGTGTACCCCATAAACAGAACCAAGGGTTCAATTGCGGTAGAGCTTAAACTACTTCTACCATGATAAGTAATCAGTAACAATATTTTAGACAAATACATTATATGAAAACAAATATCACAATCACTGTCGGTCAATATCATTTTTGAACAGCATGTACATAAAAACATCATGCCCTGTGTACACTTATAACAGCAAAAAACCTCAAGAATCAATAAATTACTATCTAATGCTATGGAAAAATAAAAAAATAATACAAAAAGTCAAATGTTTATTCCACAAAACTCAAGTAGTCTCCCCTGGTGTGAAATAGCTATCTCCCTTCCCAGATGGGTCAGTATTATCTCCCTATGTGATCTTATCGCCCAGCTGTGAAGAATCACTCAATGTTATTGCCTCCATTTGCACTGTCCCCAACTCAGTTGCTATGGAAACCTCCCCAGATATTGACCTCGTGTCCGGCACCCTTGAGGTCGGGGAGGCGGAGTTTGGAGACTCTGACTCCTCCGTGATTGGCTCCATCTCAGCCTTCTCTAGGCCCGCCTCTTCCTGTGAAACAGACCAATGGAAATACTTGTGACTTTGTTGTAAAATATTTTAAGAGGAAATACTTAAACTTTTCAGTTAGAAACTAGGAACAAAACACCTAATATCAAATAGCACAAATAGTTAATCATTCTTAAAATATAAACAAACCATTAACTCAGATAAGAGGGCCATGATGGTCCTGAAGCCGTCACCTGAGTTTGAGAAACCTAACCTGGGTGACCTAGTATTTGCACACATGTGACCCAGATTCAAACCTGACCTAGGTATTATCAAGTTAAAAATGTGAACCAAGTTTCACCAAGATTGACACATCAAAGTGGACTCTTTAATGGTTACAAATTTTTTCTAAGATTGGACCTGATGAACTAGTTTTTAGACGCAAATGACCCAATTTCAAACTTGGCCTAGATATTGTCAACATCCAGAAACATTCTTATCAAGTTTCATCAAGATTAACTAATAAATGTGCAGTGTAGTAACAAGGTTTTTTATGATTTGATCTGGTCAACTTGTTTTTGGACGCATGTGACCCATAAGCAAACTCAGTTAAGCTATTATCAAGACCAAGATTCAAACTCAATATTTTTAAGCATTCTGAGCAAGTTAAATCGAGTGAGCATGAAATAATTCAAATTTTTGGCCTCTAGTGCGATTACAAGCTTAAAATCCAAACAAACTTCAACATGCACGTTTTTTAAGTTGAAATCCAGCTGTTTGTTCTTCGAACCCACAATCCTTTGACATGGAAGCTTACACTGACCTGCTGTTGGGACTCTAGCATGGATTTCTGTTGCTCCTCCTCCTTTATCTTTGCCACCCACCAGGTGTGATTGTCCTTCATATTCTTAGTGAGCAGGCAGTTGATCTTCCATGATTTCTTGGCAGGCTTGGGTATGGATGCCCCTCCTAAACAAACAGTGAAAGGTGAATTACCAGGACCCTGTTGTTCAAATGAGCCTCGCTCGTTCTGGGAAAAACTGGGCTTAGTGCATGGTGGTGTCTTCCAAGATAAGCCTGTGAAATCCGTACAGGCTAATAAGGTAAACACACAGATTAAATAAACCTCAGTTAATTTAGAACTGTCTAAAATCAGCCCAAAGTATTAATAAGTTCTGCTGAATTAAGCCTTCATTGCGAAGTTCATACCAATAAAGTAATAAGAGAACTTTGTCTCCAACCTTAAACAATTTATATTTTGAACAATTGGCTTCATTTAGACAGCGTTGTCATTATTATCAAACAGCCAATCAATTCATCACTTAAAATTGAAAATCAGGGGATCACTGTATATTTGATCAAATTGGCCTTAAAGTCAGTACCAATTTCGTAAAATTGGCTTTAAAGTCAGTGCCATTTCATAAAATTGGCCTTACAGTCACTGTATATTTTATCCACCTGGCCTTCAAGTCACTGTATATTTTATCAAATTGACCTTAAAGTCACTGCATATTATATCATATTGGCCATAAAGTCACTACATATTTTATCAAATTGGCCTTAAAGTTAATCCCAATGTAATAAAATTGGCCATAGTGTCACTGGATATTTAATCAAACTTGCCTTATATTCATTGTATATTTTATCAAAATGGTCTTAAACTCACTGCATATTTTATCATATTGGCCATAAAGGTCACTGAATGTTAAATCAAATTGGCCTTCCAGGCACTGTATTTTTTTATGACATTAGCCTTAAAGTCAATGTATATTTCATCATATTGGCTATATTTTATCAAATTGGACTTTAAGTCAATGCCAATTTCATAAAATTGGCCTTACAGTCACTGTATATTTTATCAAATTATCCTAAAATTCAGTGCCAATTTCATAAAATTGGCCTTAAATTAACTGCATATTTTATCCATTTGACCATTAAGTCACTGTATATTGTTTATCAAACTTGGACTTAAATCACTGTATATTTTATCAACTGAACCTTAAAAACACTGTATATTTTATCAAAATGGTTATAAAGTCACTGTATATGTTAGCAACCTTGCCTTAAAGTCACTGAATATGTTATCAACCTTGCCTTAAAGTCACTGTATATGCTATCAAACTGGCCTTTACGTCACTGTACATGTCATCAACCTTGCCTTAAAGTCACTGTGTATGTTATCAAACTGGCCTTAAAGTCCCTGTATATATTATCAACATTGCCTTAAAGTAACTGTATATGTTATTCAATTGGCCTTAAAGTCACTGTTAATGTTATCAACCTTGCCTTAAAGTCACTGTTAATGTTATCAAACTTGCCTTAAAGTCACTGCATATATTATCGACCGTTCCTTAAAGTCACTGTATATGTTATCAACCTTGCCTTAAAGTCACTGTATATGTTATCAACCATGCCTTAAAGTCACTGTATATGTTATCAACCTTGCCTTAATGTGACTGTTTATGTTATCAACCTTGCCTTAAAGTCACTGTATATGTTATCAACCTTGCCTTAAAGTCACTGTATATGTTATCAACATTGCCTTAATGTGACTGTATATGTTATCAACCTTGCCTTAAAGTGACTGTTTATGTTATCAACCTTGCCTTAAAGTCACTGTATATGTTATCAACCTTGCCTTAAAGTCACTGTAAATGTTATCAACCTTGCCTCAAAGTCACTGTATATGTTATCAACCTTGCCTTAGAGTCACTGTAAATGTTATCAACCTTGCCTTAAAGTCACTGTATATGTAATTCAATTGGCCTTAAAGTCACTGTATATGTTATCAACCTTGCCTTAAANCAATACAGCTTAGATTGCAAATATACAGAGCACATAGCTCTAATGCACATTCACACATCAACTTCTTATACATTTTAAATAATACTGAGAGCGACAGTAATGTTGGCGACAAGTCACACAATTACCCAATTTAAAATCGAGCATTTTTTAGTTTGTGCAAACATCACACATGTTAATATATTTGAGATGTGCCATAATGTTTGATAGACCCCACATGAAAGCAAAATCCGTTTCAAACCGACATTAAACTGTAAATATTTTGTATAGTTACAACAAGTATGCTTTCGTTAAGGAAAATATAGAGAACATAATAGTATTATTGTTTTCATATTTTTGTCGCATGGACACACTGTCGTTCATTCACATTATAAATGACAGAGATATTATTATACAGATTTCTTCCTGGTTTTTATATATGTGTTTAATACATACACCGAATTAAGCACCAGTCGCATCGTTTTTGGCGATGTTAGTTTGAAAAGGTATAGTTCTAATCACGTTTATAAATATTATTTCGAATATCACATACGTGGAGTTTTCAATCCGGTGACTTGAATAACACACTACTCATCACATTTAAAACAAGGCAAGTAATGTTAAAATTTGCAGCGTTCTGAAACATGCGCGAATAGATTCATACTTAGCTGAGCATGATCTCATGTGCCTCATTCACATCATT
This sequence comes from Dreissena rostriformis, assembly GCA_007657795.1. Taxonomy (NCBI): domain Eukaryota; kingdom Metazoa; phylum Mollusca; class Bivalvia; order Myida; family Dreissenidae; genus Dreissena; species Dreissena rostriformis. The sequence goes on from VMBQ01002649.1 coordinate 57,817, forward strand.
TACTGACGTGCCTTCCTGACACATTCGCCTCCAGACCTCTCGAAAGATCTCATTCCGACGTTCGCGTAATATATGCAGCATATTATCAGACTCATCAAGTTCTAAGTTATCGTAAAAGCATTGATGCACTCTGTTCATGAGCATCAAGTCAACAATTTCAAGCTCAGTCCTCATCTTGCTATTCCACAGAAGAGGTTCAGGATGGGAGACAATGGCTCTGCGTATTTTCTTCAATGTCAGTAGTATCCGTGGACCATCGTTCATCATGGTACTGATCGATGTTATCCACACACGCTGCTGCTCATTCGTAAGGTCTCTTTCTGCCATAAGATTCCTATCAGGTATCATATAGTAAGATAGCCGTCTTGTAGAAATAGCCGTTCGTAATAAATCAAGTCCCTCGTGAAGCCAATGAAACAAACTTCCTGCATGGAACAATGTCTGTGGGTTGTTTTCTGCCAGCCATAACACAATGTTCTTCAATATATACGACGTAATCTCTTTTTTCTGAGGCTTCAATATCTCATTAACTATCATCTTAAGTATAACATATATTTTAACCTGCGTGTCATTAAGATTATTGACAAGCTCCGTCTCGGCAGTATTAAAGCATATTCTCCACTCCACATGGTTGTATTCACTGCCTTTATAACCAATAGGAGAAGCAAAAGCGCCCATCCCAACCACTTTTTCAACAATCTCCGTAGGCGGCCAGTGACGAGGACGATTGGCCCATACCTGCAATATGCCTGGACAGTGACAGCGCAAAGCGTGAACCTCATCCCAACTAAAAGGCCCACGAGACCAAGGTATCGATAGACCAGCACGTGGATGGCTGTCAACTCCTTGCTCTTGTTGGTTGTTTTTGAACTGTTGTATATACAGTGTACTGCTTAAAAGCAAGTTACCACGTCCATCATCACATAGCGAATTGAAAATGATATTCGAGCTCTCCTGAGCATGTCTCACAGGTAGTAGTCTACAATATCCCGCATTGGTCCTTTGTACATTCATGTTTAATAGAATATTGTGATCAGGAACCGTGCTTTCGTCAATGCCTTCTTCAAGGCACATAATATAATTTGGTACGTATATTGTGTCAACATCGCTCTCAAGTACACATGTAAGTCCCTCCGCCTTGCTCCCTGCTGTGATCTTCAACACCCAATTATTAGTCCATGAACTATGCAGCCTAGAATTTTCCTTGTAAGCGTCTTGGCGTGTCTGTCTGATAAGGGTCCCGTATCCTAGGAGATTCATAATGTTGCTTGTTTCCCGGGATTCGTCTTCATACTCATACTGTTAAGGAACAAATAATTGTTCAATGAAAAATATCACATTATACAGTAGAATGCAATATAATGTTGATATCTCTTTCAAAATCATGTGTAACGCAGACATTACTGTTTTGTCACATATGGACATAATTGTGAACAGTAAAAAAAAGATAAAATTTCTGATACGGGTAAGGCTCACAGATAACGTTTTAATTTTCGTAATAGAAAAAAGGCGAGGATTGGAAACAAACGTTCTCTTGGATTTTATGTATTTGGATGGTATCTGTTATAGAATATAACGTTATAAAAAAGATTCAAGATAGACGGTCACCAAGGGACAGTCGAATGAAGTGTATAATGTTTAAAACAAAAAGTTATGATAGGAAAGTTTGAAACTTTAACCACTGTTGTCTCAAACAGTTTCTCACATTACCTACTTAAACATATTGTTGTATGTATCAATTTCAACATGTATCGCCTGAAAGGTAAAATAAACTTGTTATTAATTGATGATAGGTTTAATAAAGATATATTAAGGAGGACTTTACAACAAACATTTTAATTTTTTGCCATACTCTGCGTTATAAATACTACTGTCTGGGAAGCTGACAAGAAAAATCAGTTGAAATATGTAAAAGAACAAAGATTACAGAGGCAGTATAATGCTTTAATTTAACTAAAACTTATAAAAACAACCATTTATTTAAAGGATTGCAGATGAAAAATATAATTGGACATTATTTAATCACCGTGGTAATTGTACTACCTAGAAATACTCGTAAAAGCAACAATAGTGGGAGTTGTTTTTTGGAGAACAATTAGTGATATAATACTAGCTGAAATAGATGAAATGTAGTTGTAATTATATATTAATTTTACTGACAATTAAACTGTTACCAACCCTTGATCCTCTGATGAGCTTTGGAGTCCATTCTGTGTAATGACGGAAACCTCCTTCCGCCATCTGTGAAGACAGGGATGATTATACCAAATTTGATAGAATACAAGTTTTATTTTTAGCACTAGATAACTCAAAGGGACGCAAAGAATACTAAAAATAGTGAATAATAACCTTTTCCTGTATGATACATGATCGTAATGTTTCATTGCTTGGTATTTACATATATTTGGTCGGAACTCAGTTACATAATTATGTTTGAAATATATAAGTGTCAATTTTGTATGAAAGGAGGTTTCGTGAATTGTCGCTTTATACATGCGTGCTAATATGTATATGGTTATGCTGTGTTGTGTAACGCTCATTGATAGGTTGACGTGAATTCCCATTGGTGGCGTGTTTTCGGTTACTTGTATCATAAAGATTGTATACGTTATAAAGTAAATTCGTGTTTTAATTTTATTTTATAGTAACAGCTACCATAAAATGCATCGTTACAGAAAATATTCACGTCAGTTAAAAATGCACATATATGAAAGTATATAAATTATTTTTTTCTTATTATATAATAACAATTTCAGATACAAAACATATCAAATTATTTTTGTTAATTATATTATAATAATTTCAGATCCAAAACATATCAAAAGTATATTACAAAACAAGGAGACCGTTTCTACGTATTCTATGTGGACAACCTTAAGGCTTTTGACAATTGTAATCATATGAAGATGTGGCAATGTCTATCGAGAAATGGTGTAAATTGTCGTTTTTTAAATATATTAAAATCTATGTATAGTCAAATGAAAGCATGTGTAAAAGTTAAAAATGGCTTGACAGACTTCTTTGACTGTAAAATTGGTACAAAACAAGGCTGTTTGTCGTCTCAGATTATTTTTGCCATGTACATGAATGATCTGGTTAACTTTTTGAGATCAAAAGAAGGCGATGGAATATATATATCTCCTGAAATCGATAGATTATTTGTATTAATGTATGCTGATGATGTTTCGGGGCTTGCAGATACAGCGGTGCAATTGCAGCGACTTATCAACAATATCGAAGTTTGCTGTGATAAAGTTAAAATGAAAGTCAATATGGACAAGTTCAAGATCATGGTTTTTAGAAATGGTGGTCCTCTGCGCCGATATGAACACTGGGCATACAAAGGAGAAAATGTAGAAGTCGTGTCTTTCTATAAGTATTTAGGTGCGTACTTTACGCCGAAGTTATCATGGACAATGATGAAGGAGACGCTAGCAAAACAAGCCTTAAGCTTTAGGAAGCATTTATAGGTGCCAGAAACATTTTGGATATTTTAGCCCAAAACAAGTGTTCAAACTTTTTGACGCTATGACTACGCCGATTCTTTGCTACTCTGCCGAAATATGGGGCTTCGAAACCTCGATTCGTCAGGCAGAACCAATTGGGCTACACATGTTAAAAGAATACTATTCGATGGTTTTGGCTATATTTGGTTAGCAAACGAAGTCGGAAATGCTAAAATGTTCATGTTCTTGTTCAAAAACAGGCTTAAAGATTTTGCTCTGCAAAAACTCCAAGCTCAAATGGATAGTTCGCCTAAGTCGAAATATTATCATGAATTCAAGACATTACTTAATGTTGAACGATATCTATCAATTGAGTTGCCTTACGCATTAAAAAGATGTCTTTCAAATTTCCGATGTTCTGGACACGAGCTCATGATTGAGAAAGGCCGACACATGAACATATAGCATAATCATAGATATTGTAAATTTTGTCTAATGCGACATGTCTTTATTGTAGAAGATGAGTACCATATGTTTATGCAATGCCCATTGTATAACACACTTAGACATGATTTGTTTATTCCGCAGTGGTTGAATCAAATAGAAACTGTTCGTTTGTTCAATATGTGAATGGCCGATGAAAATGACAAGCACATAATTTTGATAGCCAAATTTGTGTCTGAGTGTAATAAACTACGAAGACAATTCATTAGCACACAGCATTTATAACGTTTGCATTAGATTTCAATTGTTTTCCTTTCTTTTCCTTTATAATGTAAATACCATGTATGTAGATTGCCATAAATGTACATATGTATATGTATGTGCATGCTAATATGTAACAATTACGTAATTATCATGCAAACTAGCTTTCATTTTAATACTGCATGTCTGTATTGCATTGTTTATTTATCTTTGATAAAGAATAATGATTCTTAGATTACCTTATAAGAATGTTACTATTGTGCATGCAAACTTGTCATATGTTTTTAATTATTAGGTAAACCATGTTTTGTTGGTAAAACTGCATCATTATATTGCTTGTCATTGATAATGAATCATACGCTGTGGCTTACCTTACCTTTAAAATATGTTTATACTTGCATTTTGATATTTAAAAATTGTGAAATCATAATGTATAGCAGTATTAATTCTACAAAAGTGCATTCGTGTGTTGCATCATATGACTTTGTACTCTTTAACTACTCAGTTTATTTTATATAATAATGAAATTACACTGTCTGTATTATGGGCCGGTGGCCTTTGACTGCAAAAAATAAAATATTCGTTATATTCATACGTTACCTTGTGTTTGTGAATAAGTACGTACCGCTGCCACAGACGAACTAGTAACATGTAATTCTAACCCGGATTGTAGTTTGATTTTCCTACTTTCTGTTTCAATGTATACATTTACTTCACACATTATCTTGTCGCAGTATTTTGTTTCAAGAGTTTGATTATAAAATGAATGGATCATACGTGATTGTAACAGAAGACACACCACCCTTTAAATAATACGTCTTAAAGTGCTCGCCAATGTTGAATAATTGTATCTATTTCACTGATGCGTGAAATTATGCGCAGCAAATACCGACAAAATACTAGTCTCAACTATAAAATATTAAAGGGAGACTGTACGATTTTGTCAAATATTTATGAATTTATATAAAATGAGTAAAAAACTTTTTATACATATATTTCAATGTTAATTAAAATAAAGGTTAAGAAAAACTTGTGTCGAAAAATGCGGAATAAGCCAGATATTTCAATCTGAAATCGAAAATGGCTTCCAGCCGAATTCGCCAGCATATAGGAGGTTTTAGTGTGACGTCACAAGAGGGGTTTTCCGTTACTAAGAATAGATTGGCCGTCAAAAGCACTGCTTACAGTAACGTAAAAGATGAACAAGGGGCTTTTTTTAGTCAATAAATCGATAACGAAAAATCCGAAATAAACACGAAAACACAAAATAATATTACAAATATATCATAATTAGTACCAAGAAATGTGTATTCATAAATATAATTTCCTCTTTATAAAAATACGAATTAGTTATTAGCATCAGAGTAAAGGTGGTCGGAAGACGAAATACTGACAAAACAAAACTATAAATTAGCCATATTCTTTCTTAAAGTAAGACTTTAATAAAAGATATCTCAAAAATAATAAAACATATAATAATTTGATTATAATTATAAGTGGTGTGGATTTTAAAGAATTATTTATCATCAGCGATCGAAATTTAGTGCAAGAAGTGCCTTTAATCAATTATAAAACAAAGCCCTAAAAAGCGCAATACATTACAATTTTTAAATGTAGTTTTTATTTTATTTTACATTGAATTAATTTCGTTTCATTAACATTGATTGAAAATATTAATAAAGTTTAGCATACAAATGGAAAAAAATATGCAAATTTTGCAAATTGAACTGTCTTTTGCATGGACATGGATATTGAAATCTCTTTACTAGTGATAATGAGTGATAAAACTCTAGCATTTTATGATGCCATAAATCTATACATTTAATTTATTTTACGCAAGTATTTTATATCCCTATTCAGTATTGTGATCAAAAGTAATTGCTTCTTTTCATGATGATGTTTCAAACGGGTCAGTAACGTACGATCTTTACACGTAATAGCGGAGGTTACATTTGCCGGTACCCGTCAAATACGTTAATTGTGTAGCAGTAAATTTGTACAATATTTTAAATTTATAGTTATTAACCACTTTATTATTATGTTTAAACTGGCTTATAAATATATCCACGTAGTTCCTGTTAATTCATTTCGGACGAATGTCTATTTTTTAAATATATTAAAATATTTTATTAAAGCAACTGTTAAGTATTTGGCTTTACAATTTGGCTTAAATGTCTGCTCAATATGCCAAGAGATGACATGAAGGTTTCATAAATTGTGTTTAATGACCAGCCACATGTGGTTTATTCAGGGACCAATACGAGTATAGGTCCCTTGATTTATGACACCCTGTTTTCTTAGTAATTGTCTGGACAGTATCCGATCAGATCGAGATAATCGGTTTGTGATGAACAAAGGGGCAATTAAACTCTGGGTTAAACATGCTTTAACAAAGAGTGTCAAAATTGGTGTGAACAATTAAAAAAAACAATAACATTTATCAAGAGGATTTATTTAATCTGTAATAAGGTAAGTTTTTACAGACAAATAAAGGTTCAAATCAGTTACTACATGTATATGTTGATTACATAAAATCAATCTATTTGTTGTTGTTTTTTTTCGTCCTTATGTGTGTTCGTTCATTGAATTCAATTTATTCTGAAAGACTTTCCATTCTGAATATTTTTTGTTCTTAAAAAGTAGAGATTGTTATGGAAACATTATCACGATGCGGTTCATCAAATGCAAACAATAGCGAAATGGCTGCTGTTTTGACGGCCAAAATTAGAGCGTGTGCAAACGTGACGTCATTATCGGAATCCCTAAAACCTCCTATATATCATGCATGAACAATGTGAATCTAAATTTAGTTTAAGTGCAGATTCGTTCATACGACACAAAGACACAATTTCGTTTCCTAGCAAATACGAGTAAAAGTGTCGGCATCGGCTTTAACCAGCGCTAACTTGTCGTTGCTGCATTTTATGAAATTCGTCTTCAATGTATACTTTTTCTTGCCTATTTTGTGTTATTGTAACATATTTTTTTATCAATATATTACAATTTAAAACATATGAAAATCGTACAGTCTCCCTTTACTTTTTTTAGTTTTGTTTTAATAAATAATACTTCTAATCAAATTGCTTGAAGTAATAATACTTTTTAAAATCATATTGCATGGGCGAAGCTACTTAAGACAGATTGACATGCAAAGCATGCAAATAACACGTATTTACCTTATGCTGTGAAAAAAGATGTTTTCACCTGAACCGTTAAATATTTCAATGAGGTACGATTCATAATCCATGCATGTTAAACAACGGTTAAAATGATTGTTTGAACAATAAGTTATTCACTTATGTTCGAAACATCTTTAAAAACAATCACTCCATTCAGCGATATAAACTGAAACTTGATCTGTCACGCTTTGTATAGATCGATTACATGACAATCACATTTGTTTGTTTCGGGGTTCGTTTTTACTGAACGCTGAATCTCTTGCTGGGAAAGGTCTTAAAGCCCTAAATGTGTTAATGATTAATCTAAAAAACCTTGATATTAAACCCAGTATTGCTTTTCAACTTTTTGACGCATTCGTGGGCGCGAATTTAAAGTACGGTTGCGAGATATGGGGATTTAACAAGTTTATCGAAATAGAACGCATACATCTAAAATTTTGTAAAAGGCTCCTAGGTAGCAAAGCATCTAGCAGCCGCATGGGAGAATATGGGGAACTAGGAATGTATCCACTTTACATTAACAGGAACGTTCGTATAATGAAATACTGGTGTAAACTTATCCACTAATATAACATAATCATATCAAAATTGTATGAACGTTTCAAAAGTATGACATTATGTTAAGGTAATTGGGCTTTACAAAGAAGAAGTTATTGGATACCTACGGATTTTCATACGTATGGTACAATCCCTCTTCTGTCAATCTCGATACCTTCCATATTGTATTTAAGTCAACTGTTGAAGACGTTTTTAAGCAATCTTGGTACAATTCGATTAATAATAGCAACTCATTAATGACATACACATTATTTAAATGTACCCTTGAGTTTGAACCTTATCTTGATTATTTGCCAAATAAATTGCGAATATGTCTTTCAAAATAACGATTATCGTCGCTCAAATTAGCAATTGAAACAGTTAGACATAATAATATAAAAAGATCTCAGCGATTATGCGCAAAATGTCAAGTCAGAGATCATTTTATCATGATATGCCAAGCCTTCAATTAACTTAGAAAAGAACTAATCAAAGCCTACTATTATAAAAGACTAGTCTTTTAAATTTGTTGAATTAATGGGTACTTCAAACAAACACAAGTAATGAATCTGAGCAAGTTTGTATGTAGAGCCTTAATGCAGCCCCACCTAGCTAACTAACCCTGGATATTCAAATATTAACAAATTGATTTATCTGCATCTAATAGTTTGGTTAATAAACTCGTCTTTTTTATGCCCCCTTTTTTCAAATAAAGGGGGTCTCTGTATGTCTGTCTGTCTGTCTGTCTGTCTGTCATTCTGTCTGTCCAAAACTTTAACCTAGCTTGAAGTTTTGTCATAACTTTTTTATTATTGATGACAGCATCTTGATACTGGGCATGCATGTGTATGTCATAGAGCTGCACATTTTGAGTGGTAAAAGGTCAAGGTCATCCTTCAAGGTCAAAGGTAAAAAAAACACAATCCAATGCAAGTAATAAGATTTAAAGGGAGATAATTTCTAAACCTGCCAAATGATAAATATAAATTTTATTTCAAAGTTGCGCAATCGGGGGCATTGTGTTTCTGACAAACACATCTCTTGTTTAACGTTTACTAACCGTACTATGTTAATCCTCCACATGTGTCTGTACAAGTTCTTATTACATTCACCTTATTCATCATCTGTATATGCTATCCTAGCACAACTTAAATATTATTGTTGCATATTTTGTTAATTGAAAAACAAAAATCAATTTTTGTACAATTATATTTTTGTTTTTAATTATTTAAGTTGTACAGTTTAGTATTATTCATATAATTCATGTATAGCTTTAACGCATGTTCCAATTTTACTTATCTTGAACAAAGTTGTTAAAATATTAAATAACTAAGTCCAATAGTGTTTTTTTTTTCATATCAACTCGTCTTGTATAACGTTTTTAATAATTGCTCTATGTTTATGTGTTTTTTTTCCATATCAACTCGTCTTGTATAACGTTTTTAATAATTGCACTGTTTTTATAGTTTTCATCCTCCAATATTTCTATGCAAGTTAATAAATAAATTATTGTATTCCTCATCTGTATATGTTAATCTAGCAAAACACGAATACTATATACATTTTTTTTTTAAATATAATTTGTAAAACAAATCTTCGATGTATATAACTTATTATTTAAATTCATGTAGCCAGACAGATAGAATAGTTTATTTACGTCTCACTTTTGTCATAAAACACAGTAAGGCAGTACAAAATCATTATATATATATATGTACAAAACCACTCTTAAAGAGTTACGAGAGACGATGGTTCTCAAAATTCTAAAAATGTGCAACAATTATATACATAATAGAATCTTTCACATCTGTTAGAAATATAAAAACAGATTCTTAAGAAAATTCGATTTAAAATGATATATTTTCTTAAAATAAATAAATAAAAATTACAACTGTTAGAAATATAAAAAAGATCCCGAAGGAAATACGGTTTAAAATTATTAGTTTTCTTAAAATAAATAAAAATATATATCATCAAACAATACAGTAAGAGGGAATGTGTATGTATGTATATGTTCTTTACGCGATCAATATGATATTTAACTATTCGTATTTGTACTCACGTTGACATAATGCTACATGTATGTATAACTATTTGTAAATGACAAAAAACTGTAAAGTTTACGTCAATAAAACATTCTGTCTGTCTGTCTGTTTGAAATCTTGAAAAGGGTCTTGAAAAGGGTCAGTTCTTCACTTTACAATACATTTAGGTATTTTACCTTATTACAGATGGCTTTATGTCTTAAACAATTACTTTTTCTGTACAAATCGCATATGAAGAATTAAAAATGTACATGCATATAATACAACACATAGAGTTAAAATTCAAACCAAAAAAATATACGCAAACCGAAACGAAAGTTTGGAGCGGTTTTACTAATTACATCGTTTAAAACACATTTACGAAATCACAATAGAAAAAATCGTAATTGTGTAGATTTTTTTTGTGAAACAGATGACGGTAAAAAGTACTGACATGTTTCTAGAAATAAGTTTTCGTTCGATCGTTTTATATTACTTTTCGCTTATGATGAACATTAAATACATGGTACTTTATTGAGCCGATGAAAATGGATGCCCAGTACATGTTTCACACTTTAAATTTGTGTTTAAATATTTAAAAAAACGTTATTACACGTGTAAAGATTTCTTGTATTTAAGTATAAATTTAATTGATAAGTCGGTCTTTTGCACATTCGTGTTTTAATCTTATTAGAAGTATATTATTTAAATAATTGAATTACATATACTCTACACTTAACTATTTACCGAAGGTTCTTTAACTTTGTCTGAAACAAGGAGTTCTTGTGTTTTTTTGTGACACATGAACCGCCGGTAACACTTCCGGACAGAACAAATTCAATGCTTTGCGAACTTTATTCAACAGAATTGTACGTCATTTTTCAGTTTTATATTTTGTTGCTTGGGCGTTTTGACATATTCATTGCAAATTGAAGACATTTAATAATTTACCACTTAACCATCGTGTATATGCACATGGATATATTGCATATCCGGAACGTTTTATTAGGTTCCTAACTGTGTAGACTCAGGATCTAAATGAACGGCATAACAGTATATTTTTTAGATATTGTTTCTGTTCTACATATGCTTATTGTGAGGATATATGGCTTTATACAACATACATATGCAAATATAGCACACACAAATGGAAATATAGAACATATATATTCAAATATACCACATAAATATAGATACATAGGATTGTGCAATTGTAGAACGTGTTACAGTGGTTCATAGTGCCAAAAACGATCTTTTCGCCACTACAAGCAGCGACTGTTACATAGGGCGTAAAAGAGCCACACGGATACCCGCAAAGAAAAGAAAAACTTCAACGCGAAATAAGGTAAGTGACAAAAACACATTATTGTAAGCCATAATAATAATAAGAAGAAGAAGAACACTACTGCTACAACAACAACAACAACTACTACTACTACCACTACTTCTACTACTACTACTACTACTACTACTACTAGTACTACTACTACTACTACTACTACTACTACTACTACTACCACTACTACCACTACTACCACTACTACCACTTCCACTACCACCACTACCACTTCCACTACCACCACTACCACCACCACCACCACTACCACCACCACTACTACCACTACTACTACTATTAGAATACTAATAATAATAATTATAACAATAATGTATACTGATTTAAATAGGGAAAAGATATCACACCACAAGCTCCGTAACGTTGTACATACAAAATCCAAGTTATAGTAAATTTTGTAATATTTCTTGTGAGATTTAGGCGTTAAAACGTTGTTTTCGAGTAACATCGCCAAAAAATAAGGGTAGGTACTTCGGCGTAACTTTTTTCATTAAACTTGTTTTTTACCTTTACAAGTTATTTCCCACTTCAAAAGGGAATTTCAAGGAGAAATGCATTACAGATGTTTTTGCAACACTTTTTCTGTATAAGTCTAATTTGTAACAATCTTATTTTTTATAAATAATCAAGTTTAACAAACTTTAGTGAAAACAGCGAATGTTTTGCTCTACATTTGAATTAAAATGGTAAAAAAGTTACCCTTGACGGCAAAAGTCAGCGTGGACGCCTTTCTCTCTCTCTCTCTCTCTCTCTCTCTGTGTCTCTCTCTCTCTCTCTCTCTCCCTCTCTCTCTCCCTCTCTCTCTCCCCCTCCCTCTCTCCCTCCCTCCCTCCCTCCCTCTCTCTCGACATACGTACCATTATATTAAAGCTGCTAAACTTATTTATTGCAGTCTTCCAGAAAAACAATAAGCAGCTTTAGGTTTCGTGCTTTCGCAAGTCGATCAAGTCCGCTGAGCTCGAGTCTTGCCCAAAAGATGAACGCCATACAGATGTGGCGAGCAGGTTGCAAAAGAACGGTAAAGTTGCAATACATTTTATAAACATAATTGGACGAATATATATTAATCAGTCTGCATCTTGCATGTGGCATTCCGCATTTAACCGTGTGCATGAGTGACTTTACCCACTTCTTTAAGTTTAAAATTTAAATAATATGTCTCTATTTAAGTTTCATAATGAGAAGTTTACCCAAACTAAAAGAGAATAAAAACACCATCGGAAATATGCCCGGTACCTTAATTATTATGCTATGTACTGCATCACGGGCTATAATAATATTCGATCAGGATTGACTTTACTCTCCAGTGAAACCTTAATTGAATTAAATTGCGGAATTTTATTTCTCACGAGCTTTTTGTCACTAACTATCGCACGTTATGTCATGGAAATTAAAATTAATTTGTATTACATGTAGCATACTGCGGTACTGCACGTTTAAGTTGCGTTTAGCAACCATCGCGAAGTCCAATAATCCCTTAGGTTCTCAGCTGTTGGAGTCAATTCTTTGCATTTGTTTAACAAAAAGTACATTCACATTGCTAATTGTTTCAGCTTCTGCAAGACTTCAATCACTTAGGAATATGCTGCGGCGAAAAGGGGATGATGACAACTCTGGACATAATTAAGAACAGCTTTGATGTTGAATTGATTAAATGGAAAGTAGAATTGGAGGTAAAATGAATGTAACACTTTGGTATTGCTTATCATGCCAGTCAAGTCATACATACAATGTATCTGCACTATGCAAAATCATTACATCATTGAACAATAAGTACTTGCCATTGAATACGAGCAAAAAATTAACTGTAGATAAGCATAAGCGCAAATACAACTGCATCAAACTGGTGGTTAAAAACACCGTATAACATTAATTACATTTTAAACATAATACTTATTTCTTGATTTCACTGACAGAAAAATTGCTGTCAAATGAAATTCTAAGCACCCTATGAAATGAGCACTGTGAAATGTAATTGTTAAAAACATATTCAAATTTTACGTTAACGCCAATAAACAATTCCCGTATATGTTTTTATTTTATTTTGCTGAATTACTTGATGCTCCTGTTACTTATGCCACTACGGTCCAACAACGGATTGCAAACTATTTTTATTGATTTAGCGAAATAACCGTTTCTTGCATCGGTATGTATATCCTGGAACTACTGATATGAATGAGCCAGCGTTCAACTCCGCCGATGAGCTCCCCTCGGATTACCTCCCCACGCGGGACCTCACCTCTGTGCCAGACGTAGATGAACAAGTGGTGGATGTCGAGGAGAAAGATAATACATACGAGTCGCTTGATGAATTGGACGAATCTGAAGACGCTTTAGAGCAGACTATTTGCTACGCAAAAGATGACATACCAACAGGTGCGTTCACATATATTATTACAAATAGACCATATTCGACATTTGTTACAGCCATTTATGTAAACATAATTTAGCGTTATAAACAAGACGCACAAACACAAGTACGGACAAAAGCGTACACACAGACACTTTTTCAAGTGGTCAAAATGGCTTTCAAAGAATCGTTTTTTTATGTTTTCTTTATAAGGTTACACTCTGCGCTGGGACAATGTTGGTCGCCAAGTGAAGGCCAGACACCAAACGCGTAGCCATGGTAATATATACCAAACATGGGCTCTATCTTACGCCGTGAAGAATCGCATTTCGACCAGCCACCTTGACAGCTCTGCTACAAGCATATCCGTATACACTTTCATATTAAATAATATAGAACATAAATAAATACATGAACGGCTGGTCAACATGACAGCGAGGATCATAAAACAACACGTGCGTTCCGCCAGAGACACTGATGTGACGGAACACTTTGAGCACTACTTCGCCGAACAAAGCAGAAGGAAGAGTGAAATGGTAAACATACAAACAAAGCAAAAAAACAACAACCAAAAACATTGATAATAAAGAATTTATTTTCAAGTTAAATGTATTTCTTATTATATTATATATAAATAAATAAATTACTACAGAGTTTAAATTCTGTTAAACTCGATTTGTGTGCACATATTGTCAACAATGGTTTGTACTTACTTTATTATCCCCGCCGAAATTTCGGAAGGGGATATAGTAATAGTCTCCGTCTGTCCGTCCGTCCGTCTGTCCGTCCGTCTGTCTGTCCGTCCTTCCGTCCGAAACTTTGTCCAGAGCATAAATCCAAATCTATTCAATGGATTTACTTTAAACTTAGAATATAAACAGATGGCTACTAGGACAAGTGCAGTGACCAAGAACCATAACTCTATCTACCTTTATTTTTTTAATTATCTCCCTTTATATAATTTCAAAGTAAATTTTTGTCCGTAGCATAACTCTAAATCTTCTGAAGGGATTTACTTGAAACTTGATTTATAAACAGATGGCAAGTAGGAGAAGTGAAGTGACTAAGAACCAAAACTCTTTCTACCTTCCTTTTTGAGTTATCTCCCTTCATTTAATTTCAAAGTCAATTTTTGTCTTGAGCATAACTCTAAATCTACTGAAGGGATTTACTTGAAACATAAACAGATGGCAAGTAGGAAAAGTGCAGTGACTTAGAACCATTACTCTATCTACCTTAGTTTTTGAATTATCTCCCTTAATATAATTTCAAAGTAACTTTTTGTCCGGAGCATAACTCTAAATCAACTGAAGGGATTTATTTTAAACTTGAAATATAAACAGATGGCAAGTAGGAAAAGTGCAGTGACTAAGAACCATAACTTTATCTACCTTAGTTTTTGAATTATCTCCCTTTATTTAATTTTAAAGTAATTTTTTGTCCGGAGCGTAACTCTAAATCTACTGAAGGGATTTACGTGAAACATGAAATATAAACAGATGGCAACTAGGAGAAGTGCAGTGAACATGAACCATAATCTCCGTCCGTCTGTCTGTCTGTGCGTCCGTCCTTCCGTCCGAAACTTTTTCAGGGCGTTACTCCAAATCTATTCAATGGATTTACTTTAAACTTACAATATAAACAGATGGCAACTAGGAGAAGTGCCGCGGCCAAGAACCATAACTCTATCTACCTTAGTTTTTGAATTATCTCCCTTTATATAATATCCAACACTATATAACTTATTGATCCTCCTTGAAAAAGAAATAGATGACACAGGTGCCATGTTTCACAAATATTATTCTACTCTCTAAAACAAATGTTCTCATACAAGCAAACACATTTTGGCGGGGATTTGGCACTACTGTGACAAGCTCTTGTTATTCTTCATTCCAATACATGTATTTATACAAAATATCAAAGCTTTACATTATGATGTACACAATGGCAGCAGACATACATCTATGTGCACCTAATTTTCATATTTTTTGTAAATTCATGGACACATATTATGGGCATTATAACTCATCAAAGTTGATTTAACGTGTTAAACATAATTATAAAAGCAAAACTTATTAATTACATGATAAATTAACTTAAATTAAATCTTGCAATGCATTTAATTAATATGAGTGGCATACAACACTTTTACATGTATTTTGACAATATTAAAGTAAAACTGATTAATTAACATACCAATGGATAAAATATTGTTTGGCAATTAATAAACATACGTTTTAACACCTTTCACATCTCTTACACACAGACATTATATAATTACCCGTGAAATACACCTACAGTATATTCAGATAATTAAAAAAAGACATCATCCCTATGATTCATACTTATAAACTAATGATCATATTCTATTCTACATCTATTTCTGAATAAAAAATTGTTTTATGGGGGGGGGGGGGGNTGTACGAGTTTACCAAAAACGTTTAATTAATATGAGTGGCATACAACACCTTTTACATGTATTTTGACAATATTAAAGTAAAACTGAATAATTAACATACCAATGGATAAAATATTGTTTGGCAATTAATTAACATACGTTGTAACACCTTTCACACCTCTTACACACAGACATTATATAATTACCCGTGAAATACACCGACAGTATATTCAGATAATTAAAAAAAAGACGTCATCCCTATGATTCATAGTTATAAACTAATGATCATATTATATTCTATATCTATTTCTGAATAAAAAAATCTTTTAGGGGGGGGGGGGGTGTCAGTTGACTTCAATAAGTGTGAGTTGACCAAAAAACATGTACGAGTTTACCAAAAACGTGCGAGTTGACTACCGTGGGAGTTGTCTTAGGTACCAGTTGATCGGAACCCCCGTTTTTAGACAAAACAATTATTTTTCGTGACTCTAAATTTTCGGACATTCGGGTTTTCCTTCCATAATTAATGACTCTATTTTTTTCGGTCAGTTTATTTTACATTTTACATTACAAGATATTGATTAAAATACACAAGATGGTTTTTAAAATGACTGTATCATATATTGCAGTGATGCTGTATCATTGATTGCGATAACATTATATGCATTCTGTATCAATTATTGCGATTTCGTATCTATTATTGTGATTAACAATAATTGATTAAGTCTTGTATTCTGTCTGTTTTAGGCACAATGGAAGAATTCCAATGCATTTACTGTAATTTTTCAACTAGCGTTTTCGGACACACAATTAATCACTGCACATCAAAGCATAAAAGTAGAACCTGAAAATAAAAAAACCTCAACAAACTTTTGTTTTTGCTATTATTATGTTTTAATTATTATTATGTTATTGCTGTCCTTTGGTTGGCTGATGGGGGACATGTTTTTACTCAATTCAAGTGGTGTTTCAGCAGAGATAGTTTTCATAGGGGTTGATGTGCAATTTACCGTAACAAAACTACCGTCCAAGCCAAACACTACTATTGACTCGTCCGCCATGTTTCTGTAAAATAGTAATAATTTAGTTCAATATTAATGTTTCCCAAGAAATGCAGAGAGTTAATATAAATCACCAAAATAATCATTTCTATCACTCCCATCATGATGATCATCATCATCGTTATCATCAGTTAAGTTGGTATCACCATAAGCAACAGCAACACCACCATCAGCAGCATGAACTGTTCGTACTGGCAGTCTGTGTTTAATTACATATGACCTGAGAGAGAAACAATATACAAAATTTTCTTCAACTTTATAATGAAAGGGTAACCTTGATTTTGGATGATTTAGAATTCAGCTTTATAATGAAAGGGTAACCTTGATCTTGTATGATTTAGAATTTGCATTATTTTTCCAAAACATAGGCACATGTATATAATGTACACTTACGTGTGAGAATTTCTGAAATCCCGTATTACTATCTGCCATGCAACAGTGGCTTTATCATGAATGCATATAAATATATAACGAAGTTTCAGCTAAAATAAATTTTAAATAAATAACGGACAGAAATACCTGCACATTATATTCCTTAACCCGAAAAGAGTATTACAAAATCTCCACAGTCTCTTCACTTTTATTAACCAACACTTGTACATGCATGTGTGTGCCAGCTATCTATTTATAGATAACACATTCTAACGTTGTTTCTTACCAAGACTAACCGTCAGTGTTAAACATAGGTAATCCATGAAGTGAATGAAACTGTTTCGTAGGTGTTTTAAACATTTAGGAGGATGAAATAATGGCATGTTAACTTCAATCACATATTGAAAATCCAAATACTGTTTGAAGACCATCATAAAGACATAATGACAAATAAAGGAAAATAATGTACCTTTCAAGCAACGCACGTATACCAAATATATATTTATTTCGCCACGGAAATCACATCGCAACATCCAGGGATGATACAATTGGTTTATACACCGTGTACTTTATCATGTTTGTGCATCGTGCTTCAGTTATTTTCAAAGGAAGATATTTAAACAAGGCCTGATCACCAAATGCTTTGCATTGACTGGTCAAAATAAGTTAAACCCAGTTAAGGTTTGATATATAAGAGTTGTTTTGTGTAGTGTAGTGCATGGGACAATGAGTAAATAGCAGAAAGGAAAGGAAAATAGTACATGTATATTTTTCAGGTAGTCTTTTTTGTGTTGTCTAACCTGAGATTAGTAATTTTAGTTTGGCAAGTTTACAGTTTATTTAAGTTTTTTTAATTCTTCATTTAATACATATTTATTAATGTCATATTGTTATATTTATTAATGGCTAATTCTGTTTTATGTACTTTTTGTTTCCAATAAATTGTGTTATACTTTTATTTATTTAAATTTCTTTGACCTTAATTGCTAGTTAATCGTCCACCAATAAATTAACAAACAAATCGAAGTGACAAACAACCAAATTTCCTCGTGAATGTTTAAATTTTATTGACACTATTTGTATAAAGATATATCATTAATGCAAGATACGAGATATTTAAAATTAAGGGAATGTGGATGTCAGATTGATGTAAAATAACGTTTCAACGTAACATTTACATATGTTTAAATTATATAAGAGTAACATTTAATGATGAATGATTTGACACGTTTCATCAACATTAATTATATTTGTGTTCATTGGACAAAATGTTCCTTATAAAATAAATTGAAAGTTGATTGTAACTGAAATATTATTTGTTTTATTTATACTGAGACGTCTTATAATATACATGCACATAGTTTTCTGAACTTAGTTTAAGTCTGATAAATAGGAAAGAATTAGTTATCCCCTAATATTTTGCATTAAATTTCAGTTTTCGGCCGTCTTCACTTACAAATTAGTAAAACACCATCAGTTACATTGTGTATGACAAGAGCCAATTCATAAACCAGTAAAAAAATACCTTTCAATGCAGACTCCAACACCAGAAAAGAGCTTAAGTCACCAAGTCATGACTGCACATATATATAGGACAACTACAAGGCTCATTTTAATGACCAGTAACTTGGTCTCTTGTCAATGGAAAGATTCATAATAATTACGAAAACTTAGTTTGTTTAAACGAATAGATTAAGTACCTTAATAAGCTTGCTACTGTTCAAACCAAAACTAAAGTAACAGAATCTTCATAAAGAGCTACCTTTTGACAAATCCATAAACACAATATTTTCCGCAAAACAGAGGAGGCTAATCCTCAGTTGTGAAAGTAACAGAGAATTTCAACAAGTGATTTTGGTGATAGACGGAGCATTAACATCTTAATTTAAATCTCTAATTATTCAATTAATTGGATAGTTTTTGATTGTAATTTAGTGGTTTACTTATTTAAATATCTGTGGTATTCGATGCTTTACTTTATTTCATTTATAACGGACTTTGCTTTAAACTAACATTAATGCGACAAAATAATCATAGACTTAATCGATAACCATAACCTATTATGTGAAATCGCTATGTTAAGTTAAAACATTATCAGATAATATTAAATCCTTAAACTGGTACAAATGTTCATATAGAATCAAAGTTAAACTTCAGCTGCACAAGGAGTGTTTTGATGCGGTTCAGTAAAAAACAATCAAAGTACTGAAAGTACTGGAGGGGTGATTTTGCTGGATTTTTTATTACCATGCACTTCACATTGAAATCTAAAAATTGCTTTATTTTAATAAAATGTGCATTCAATATATTAGAATGATTCATCAGAGGTACCAATACAATTCTGCAACAGCAACAAATATTTTCGGAGAGGAGTGGGTGGGGGTGGCTTTTTATCTGCAATCTGGGCAAAACGTTTACTATTTTAGTGGGATGTGACCAATATTCGACCCAAAAAACGTCAAATTTAAGTCATACAAATGATAAGCCTTTAAGGTTTTTTTACTGCTATTAAAAAAGGCCATAATACGGACCCGATCCCAAACCAAACGGACCCGATCCCCCAAAAAATGTTTTTTCCCAATCAGCATTTATAACTTTTTTCAATTTTAGAAGAAATAAAGTATTTAAAAATAATATATTGTTCGTGGGTATCTTTTTTTCACCAGCATAACAATTTCCCCTTCTGAAATGCTTATCAATAAATCAAGTTCAATCCCGTTTTGCCCACCTTCATGGTGTTAACACACTCGTTGTGCGACAAACATCATTGGATTGTAACAGTTTGACATCACAGCGCGCGTTGCATCCATGGCAACGTCTTTTCACTATGGCATTAGCACCCGAGTTACACGCAGTCCTCATGGAAGGTGTATACAGCGACGAGTACTTTGTCCCAATGACACATGTTAAATTGGTCATGCGATAAAGTTTGTGCGCATAAATACTAATACCATGCGATCGGAGCTATTTTGTTTTCGAATGCAGAATCTGGATGCAAAGTTAGGTTAATTGCAGTAACGGACTTTATTCTGCAACTGATTCTTCGGTATACGTATATTATGTTACCAATGGTGCGAATTGCAGAAGGCAATCGCCCCAAAAACTGAATCGGGTAAGTACTGACAACTTGAAGAAGAATATAGTTTTTAAGAACTGAGTATCAAACGAACACAATCAGCACCTGAACAAGGATATTTTGGCTTAAGTTTCAATTAATTTTCTTTTAGAAAATGAATATCATTCCCAACGTTCCGATCGTGTATTACAATTTCACTTCAATTAAGATCTTATTAACTTTAGCGTATAAAGCTTCTTTTACAATAACGATCGATACCATAACTATGTAAAATAAGATAATGATTTCAAACGAAGGGACATTAACTATATAATTAATCGAATAGTAAAAAACTATACACTCAAAGAAGAACAATACGCCAAAACTGACGTATTAACGTATAAATAATTTAATTGGGTCTCAATCTTACCATAGTGATATTTATTTATATTTATATCTTTATTTTTTTTATGTATTTATTGTTTGTGTGTTAATTTATTTATTCATTTTTTTTTTTAATTTATTTATTATATTTTGACTCATAATGACAGAAATATCTAGCAATTTTTTAAAACGATTAACCGTATGAGTTATAAACCGAATTTGTATTAACCTTTATGTTTTGGCCAATAACGATGTCAAAGTGACACAGATGTTTTAATCAAAATTAAAATACAATAACGAGTATTTGTTGATTTATAACCGCCTGTCATAGCGGAAATTGTATAACTGATTTCAAAAAAACTATTCCCTTTGAAATTCCGAAATCTGTTTTTGCATTAAACGTACTGCGAAAAATACAAAACCATCACACTCTGCAAATGGGAAACTGAATATCTACATAATCTTAGGGTTTTCTTTTTTAACATAGGAAAAATATTGATGAATTTTACTAGCATAATTTATGAGCCTCGCTATGTGAAACGGGGAATTATTGCATGTGCGTAAAGTGTCGTCCCAGATTAGACTATGCCTTCCCCACATGCTAATCAGGGACGATACTTTCCGCTTTTATTATATATTTTTCTTTGAAAGGAAGACTGTTCTTGACGAAAATCCAGTTTAGGCGAAATTGTCGTCCCTGATAAGCCTGTGCGAAATTCAAAGGCTAATCTGTTACGATACTTTACGCACATGCATTTAACCCCCTTTGCACAGAGCGCGGCTCTTATATATTCGTACATGCAGTACAAACCGTAAGCCATTAAAGATATACAGTCTACATAGTAACACAAATTAAGCCATTTTAGTGTGTTGGTTTTTAGTTGTAAAGACATAAACTACAAAACAAAACCTCCAGTTTAATACACATGTTTGTCTAATATTTGTCTAACTTATATGCGTATAAATTAACCTTATGTAAGAATTACTCAGATGCATCATACATATTAACCACAACTCATTACACTCAAACCACACCACAGCTTGTTGTATTGTATTTAATACTACAAATCGTTACACTCAAACCACACCACAGCTTGTTGTATTTAATACCAAAACTCGTTACACTCAAACCACACCACAGCTTGTTGTATTGAATACCAAACCTCGTTACACTCAAACCACAACACAGCTTGTTGTATTTAATTCCACAACTCGTTACACTCAAACCACAACACAGCTTGTTGTTTTTAATACCACAACTCGTTACACTCAAAGCACACCACAGCTTGTTGTATTCAATACCACAACGCGTTACATTCAAACCACACCACAGCTTGTTGTATTTAATACCACAACTCGTTACACTCAAACCACACCACAGTTTGTTGTATTTAATACCACAACTCGTTGCACTCAAACCACACCACAGCTTGTTGTATTTAATACCACAACTCGTTACACTCAAACCACACCACAGCTTGTTGTATTTAATACCACAATTCGTTACACTCAAACCACAACACAGCTTGTTGTATTTAATACCACAGCTCGTTACACTCAAACCACAACACAGTTTGTTGTATTTAATACCACAACTCGCTACACTCAAACCACAACACAACTTGTTGTATTTAATACCACAACTCGTTTCACTCAAACCACACCACAGCTTGTTGTATTTAATACCACAACTCGTTACACTCAAACCACAACACAGCTTATTGTATTTAATACCACAACTCGTTACACTCAAACCACACCACAGCTTGTTGTATTTAATACCACAACTCGTTACACTCAAACCACACCACAGGTTGTTGCATTTAATACCACAACTCGTTACACTCAAACCACACCACAGCTTGTTGTTTTTAATACCACAACTCGTTACACTCAAACCACAACACAGCTTGTTGTATTTAATACCACTACTCGTTACACTCAAACCACAACACAGCTTGTTGTATTTAATACCACAACTCGTTACACTCAAACCACACCACTGTTTTTTGTATTTAATACCACAACTCGTTACACTCAAACCACACCACAGCTTTTTGTATTTAATACCACAACTCGTAACACTCAAACCACACCACATCTTGTTGTATTTAATACCACAACTCGTTACACTCAAACCACACCACATCTTGTTGTATTTAATACCACAACTCGCTACACTCAAACCACACCACAGCTTGTTGTATTTAATACCACAACTCGTTACACTTAAACCACAACACAGCTTGTTGTATTAAATACCACAACTCGTTACACTCAAACCACACCACAGCTTATTGTATTTAATACCACAACTCGTTACACTCAAACCACACCACAGCTTGTTGTTTTTTAATTTCGATGCTTTCACGTTGCGTATTCCATGTATGATTGTATAATAATATGAATTTGTTATCGCGATGAGCTGTACTATGTCTCAGTAAATAAAATAGTTGTTCTGTCTATTCCGTTTTCAAACGTGATTAAAAGACCGCGGCAATTATTGTTACGCAACTACTCATATGTAATAATATATCTATAGTCTGCATCTAGCTGTAGAATTGTGTTACCCCATAGAAGACAGTTCATATGCTGGTGTGAATGTTCTGTAATGGTTATTATGTATAGTTACATCATCATATCACTTCCATATGTATTACAGTAAAATATATTATAACATAGATTATATATAAATAGGTAGTTCCATTCAGACTGATCAATGTATAGAGATTATTATAAAAGTTTATTATAAAACGGATTAACACAATTCGACAAGACAATTCTTCAATGTTAAATGTACTTCACTGGTACGATATTAAATAACTTACTGATTAAACACAATTTAATTTGTGTGCAATTTAAGTATCGAATTGGATTTTCCGCAGGGATTTTAACTCAATAATATCAAGTTGTGTTTGAAAACTGAAAATCATCAGAAAACGGAAATAACGTTCACAACTTTACAACCTTGAAACAGGGAAATTTACGAAACAGTATCATGTTAAACAACAGATCGGTAGTTATAGTAATTGCGTTGCGAAATCATCGGATATCCATTGCGCTCTTCCAACGGAATGTTTCCTAATTGCTTAAACACCACGTCATCGCCAGAAAATGGTGTGGGTTGTAACGAGACGACTGGCGTTGCCGTATGGGCGACTACATCGGAAAGACACCATACACCAACCAAAGAACGGGACATTATTATTGCCGAATGGTTATGGAAAATAATACCTATCTTATTCTTTTGTGTAAAAAAACTGGATGGCATACACGTTTGATTTTGACCTAAGACTTCTTAGCAATGTAAACTGCAAGCTGTATAATTTCGTTGTGTATTCATCCATGCGATATTCATCGTGGATTTTAGCTGGGGTTAGCATAGAGCGTGCTGTCAAAACATATTTTCCTCTAAAGTACACAACCAAGCGGGTGATTAAAGGTCTGTTCGTTACATTGTTCATCGTTTGTTGTATCAACATGCATTTCTTTTTTACAAACGGTATAAATAATTATACACAGGGTGCATGTGGATCATTATCTCCAGAATATTTATATTTTGACGAATTCATATTTGTCTATATAGACATGGCAGTGGCAAACTTAATACCATTACTGATAATGTTCGTGTGCACTATCTTACTCATTGGAATACTCAGAAAAGTCCAGCAGCAGTGGCATACTATGATGCATGCTCTCTATGTCCACCGAGCAAAAAGCGTCACCATCAAGATGACCGAGATGCTTGTCATTTGTTTGGCCTACTTTCTTATTGCTATGACACCATTTTGCACCTTCTTCATTGTGAAAGCGTACCTTGACCCCGGCTATAAAGAATCTAACAATTATTTGGCTTTGGCTAGATCTGACCTGATTTGGACGGCCTGCTACTTGGTCGGATTGTCAAATTACTGTGTGAATTTCTACTTGTACACAGCGATGAACGATAGATTCTCCAAGGAGTTCAGAGCAATGATCCGTTGTCAGCCAAAGTAATAATGTAGTTTTAATCGTTTATTCAATGTATAAGCACCTTGAAATACTGCCTCACACACTTACCCCGATAGTGTGTTTTGACTACATGTAGATGTGTATGTGTGTTTCCCTGTTAAGTATCATCTTCCTCTCAAATTCATCTATTTAGCGATTCATTTCAATAAAAATTACAACTTCTGTCACATTCATATAAATGCTGCATTCTGATTTGATAATTTGTCCTCGTGACCGTTTTTTTATTTTCCGATGAACCCGCTTCGTATGCAAATTTAAACATGAATATTCATGGCGCTACTTTCATGGTCATAAACAAGTTGCCAACATGACGTTATGATTTGCGCGAAACTTAATGGCGTTGTTTTTAATTGGCCAATAGCGAAATGACGTTATATTTTTAGCGCGAACTTCAACGATATACCCGTTTGACGGAGATGAAACCGAAACTGAAAATAGATTCATACGCTAAATAAAAAAGGACTTTTATGACCCTTACCACGATAGAATTTCAGCTTTAAGAACATTTTGTATGGTAATTATAAAAATTGAATAGCATTTTTCTGCATTTCATCGGTGTGAGAACTGTTGGGAGAAACACCTAATTTATGCATAAACGCCGTCATGTATGTATGTAGGCATTATTAGTCAAATGTGAAGAAAAGTAGTTATCAGAGCGAATCGTTGAAAAATATAAGAAATCTCTATTATTTTTGGAAATCATCGGGAGCGTAAAGCGGAAGAAGACCGCGGGAAAAACATAAACGACCATCACCTTTTAAATCTCGCGTAAAATCCGATGACGCGATAAAAACAAAACATCGTCGAATTTAGGTGTCGTCGAATTTGTGTTACGGCAGGGTATAACTAAATTCGCAAATGTCGTATAAAGATTGCTATGAAATGCTACGCTTACATGTGAGCATTTAAACCGTAGAAACGATCGAATACTAGATATTCACTGTGGATGATTGTACAATACTCTGAGAAAAGGACACTCAATGAAAATCAACAATAGAAAGCCTGGTTTTTACAAACGAGTTTGTCATCGAATATTTTCTAGAAGCATTTATTTTCTTTAAATATCAGTTCAATGTGTATAAACTGTGGTCGTTTCTTTTGAAGATTCTTTTTTAATGACTGTAATTAACCGCAATGATATGATGTAATGATTGCTTAAACATCTAGAAAATATAAGACTAATGAACATTATTTCAAGGACGCTACAAGGATCATTCTGCGGTTGTAATACAACAACTTTAAAACATAACTGATTGCATACAAATGGTGGTATATGGTTTGCATTTGATTCATTTTTTGGTGATTTTGAAATATATGTCGAACTGTTCGCAGTAAGATCGATCCTAATTAAAGTAACACTTTTCTAAAATTTAAGACAGTCCAAAATGTTCGATCCGATCTCATCATTACCGATTCAACCCCAAACGTATCCATCTAGAAAATCGATAGACTTGACAAGACGTTTAACTTGACAAGACGTTTAAAACTAGACCTCTCTCGGATTTGTTTACTAATTAGTCCCTCATTTAAATATCATTCAAATAAATAAATAAATAAATACATGAATAAATAAATAAATAAAATATAATATAATATTTATTATTGTTATATATAAATATATTTATTGTAACTTTCATGTTCAAAACAACGAAAACACACGAGCCGATGATAATGGTTTACAGAAATAGGTTCCAATTTACTTTTCAGATTGACCCAAAGGAGATTAAGTATCTACACCACCGGGCAATCAATCGAGATACGGGGGATAGAATCAAACAGCATTGAGCGGATGACAGAGGAATCCAGTCAAGGAATAGAATCGTCTTTGTCTGAATATCCGCGATGAAAAACATCCGATTGCAACTAAGATTTGTTGCAGCGGAAAACATACAAACGTAGGCTCATTAACTTATCGTTTGTGGTATTACTTGAATAGGACTCGTTGCATTTTAAAAACACTTAATGATTAACCGTGAAACGAGATCATTTTCTTATTTAGTTTGAGAAAAAAAATGTATATTGACTGCTAAACGCGGGTTGGGGAATCGTTGTAATGCGTATAATATTTATATTTATATATTATAACTACATGTGTTTTTGACTCAATATTACGTATGAAACATTTGAACCCATTTTGACAAAACAACAACATTTATTCGCACATAATGTAGTTGTAAAGACTCAACGACGAACCGAACATAAACTCTTAATTACACACATACACACGTGAAGTCGGATGGCAAGTGGTTTCGACGCTTGGCTTTTACTCCTTTGGTCAGTGGTTCGAGCCCTGGTGTGGTTAACTTTTTTTCATTTTTACTTTAATTCTTGTTTTTATATTGTAGCTCTTTAGTTCTGATGTTTATATTTATCAATTTAAAGCATTTAATGACAAACTTCAAAACATGCCAAAATACTTTTTATACTAAACGACACTTTGGAATTAGGATCGGTGTCAAAAAAATATGAAATATGCGACGAGTGTGTATATGTATTCATTGAATTGTGTATACACAACTTTTTTTGAATACGCATATATGTAATATATTTCTAAATCGAACTCTCCGGAGGATACAGAAACAAAGTCCGATTATAATACACGACCGTTATGCGCATTGGGCAACTCGGTTCAGTGTGAAGATGACAAAATTGCTGGCATTATGCACTACATACATCTTTTTGGCTGTGAATACATGAAATTGTTCATTCATACTCAAACCGCACAAATAACACGATTGATTCTGCATTTGATCAAACAGATCTGATTTTGAAGGTGTGTTATTTGATCATCATTTCCAACTTATATGTGAAGTTCTATGGCATCTCCAACTTTCATGTACAGTTTTATTTGTACACTGCATTACTGTTTACCAAGAATTAAGAGCATACTTGCAATGCTAGGTAATGTGAGATCTATTTACGCGATAGCATGTCACTTAAAACGGTAATCTCTGTTTGTTTTCTTTTACTGTAGCAACAGCAAAGACATTTACGCAAGGAACGCAATAAATGTTTGTTTCACCGCTTTGTCTCTTGGGTGCTATTCAACATTCGGTTATTAATTTTAGTATAACAAGTGTACACGTTAATAGAATTCTGCATCGAAAATATATATAATTATAAATCATTCGGCAACAAATCAACAAACAACTCGACGGTACAAACAATCACATTTTATCGTGAACTTTTTAAAAATAAATTATGTTGAAAATTATTATGTAAAGAAATACAATTTTTTAATTCAGATACGGGATATTTAAAACCAAAAGCAAGTCAATATCAGATCGTTGTAAACTTAAGTTACAAAGTAACATTTAAATGTGTTTAAATTATCAAGCTGAATATTAAATGATTATGATTTGTATGATCGAACACTATACAAAACATGTATTATGTATTCAAATGTCCTTTTTGTTTTCTTTGGTATATACGTGTGCTCATTTGATTAAACAATTCCCTACAAACAATTAAAAATTCATGTAAAATGCAGTATAATAATATTTTATTAGTTCTGAATATGAGTAAGATGTCTAGAATAATAAATAAACACTGTTTTCTGAACTGATTACACGATCAAATATTATCTTACGTCACGATGTTTCTGACGAGAGCCGCATTATGCATTCAAAACAACCAACAATAGAGACTTAAACTTTGCAAAAGATCTAAACATGACCGACAGCACATTTAGATGTCCACAGGGACAATACAATGCTCAGTGCAAGGACCAGTTTCATTAACTATTGCTGAAGGATCGATTTCTAATAAAGAAGACAAAAGAATTGGTTTAATCGAATATATTATGAACCTTACTATACTTGCCATTGGACAAACCAAAAGACGATGAATGGGACATACTGTTTATAAAAAGCTGTATATATCTGGTGCAAAAAACACATTAAATTATCGATAAGCGACTAGTGAAAGATTTATCTTTCTTTCCTACTTTAAGTCACATTAGAGACAAACAAATTAATCCATTATTTCATTTTTTTCCACTACATAGGTACACTCAAAATCAAAAGCTCTTGCATTATAATATAAACAGTACGTTTTCAAGAAACAGTCGTCAACACAATTCTTGTTATGTCCCATATCACAACTAACAACTACTGAAGAATCGGTAACAATAGCTCCCATTCTGTATTTTTACACGAATCATTAATATAGTTTATTTCATTTAGAAGATGACAATGCAAGGACTGGTACGATTTTGCAGCTTTAAGAGTGGGTCTACTTTTGATCATTTTACAGTAATAAATATTGTTTTTATCAAAACAGTTCAAAGACACATTTGTGTTTGCAAATCCCAGTATGAATTGTAGGCACATTTAGAAGATTTGAAAGATGACTACTTCCAGAAAACAGTTATGTTGTTATCTGATTGATATACTTACATTCCCAAAATATATGTTTAATAGTTTAATATTCAGTTTCAAAAAAGTGCAGTTGGTTTAAATGACATATCAAATTTAAAAAAAAAAGGTTTGTAACTATAATTCTATGTACAATTCTATATTGAAACCACTGTAAATTGGTTTCCCGTGTGATACGAAAGGGCACTTAATAGATATTGCCCAACTATACAATCAACAAGACTATTGCAAGGCAATGATGTCCCCTACCGGCTCCACAATTGTCAGATTATTTTTTTTAGTATTTGTTGCCATAGCAACCAGAATTATTGACGTAGGAACAAAATGAAATGACGTGCATAATCTCCATATTGCCATCTGTCCATGTTTCAAGTTTCATAAAAAAATATGAAGAACTTTTAAGTTATCGCAGGATCCAGAAAAGTGTGACAGACAAACTGACAGACTGACAGACTGACGGACGGACGGAGCGCACACCATAAGTCCCCTCCGGTGAAACCGGTAGGGGACAATAATAAATACTGATGTTGAGTTTATTTGATATCATACCGACAATGGTCGCTAGTTTAAATAAGATTGGTTTACTGAATACTATAATTTAGGTCAAGCAAGCGTGTACAGTTCAAAACAAAATGTAAATGTTGGATTAGTTTTTTGTAATTATACTATCGGTCTAGGAAGATCAGTTTTGTAATACGTTATTAATAATAAACAAAACAAGGCTGCATTACTAAGTTTTTAATTTCATGAAGTCATTTTTTCTAACATAATCTCCGTTTATGTCATCTCACTGTAAGTATTTAGCACGTGGTAATTTTGTATTTTTATATTTTTTATATTTGTTTTTGCTTTTGGTTCATCAAACAAATTAGTAGAATTTTAAAGGGGTCGACAGACAACTTAAATCACGACGAAGAAATTGCAATCAAGGCTATAATGATCAATTTAAAAATCTCTAAAAAAACTGGAATGTACGTGTTTTTGTGTTATCAACTATGAAGAGTTTAAACGATATTTGTTTATAACAAATAGTTACATGAATTCAAAAGCACGTTCCATCCTTTTTGCTGTATGTGCCTTTGATTATATGTAACCTTATTCAATTAGTGGAACAATCCTATCAAATAACGAGTCAGTCTCTGGTGCGTTCTCGTGTTACGGCATGTTCGTGTTACGGCATGTTCTTAGGTTGGAGATCCGTCCACAACGTGCTGTACATGTTTACTTTATGCCCAGGAGTGGGTGAGTGTGTACCATATAGTCATAAAATGTTGTTCCGTATACTCAGAACACATCCATTTATAATATCACCAATAACTTTCTCCTGTTCAGACACATAAGCTTATATAACTATCGCCTTTGGTATATTAATTCATTACAAGCACATCATCCATTTTGTCGCAATATGGCAAGCCTAAGCCTCACCTGAAATATTACACAACGATAGGGCAGTAACCTGTTATACTCTATGTATCCGTACGCGCTGATATAGCGGTTGTTATACAATGCAGATTGAAGTCAGCGCGAAAAATATTATAAAACACATTGCTTTACAGTAACGTAATACAGTAATATACATACATGTGTAGGTATACAGTCAATAACGCTAAGATTTGTTAACTCAGATGTGTCTCATAAAGAACAAACATTTACTATGTTCCCTTATAACACTTACTGTTTCGAGTCGCTCAGGTGTTTTCTCTAAAGGGAAACAAACGAGTAATTTTCTGTGATTAGAACCTAACACGTTCAACCTAAATTTCATCTATTTTAGTTCATTATATTTATTAATTTTCGTAGAACTAAAATAAACTTTATGATTTGTATTAATTAGCGTCTCCCGTAAAGTCAGTATTGTTATATTTTTTCTTGTTTTCGCCTCAATAGGTTTTGTGTGAAGAGTAAATGTATGTTTTAATAAATGCATCATGTATTGATAAGTGACTGCTCCTCTTTTAAGTGAGACTGCACGAATTGTATATGTGTTAAATTGTAATATATTGATAAAAATATATTACAATAAAACAACATAGGCAAGCAAATGTATACATTGAAGACGAATTTTATAAAATGCAGCAAAGACAAATTAGCGCCCCGATCCGATTGTGACGAAGATATTTTGTATATATTTTCCTGCAATAACCGAAGCATTCGTCTTTTTATTAGGATCGTGTAAGTGCTCATGTGTCGTTTAATAGATATCGTTGCAGGAAATTAAAATTATCCGTAAAACAAAATTGTGTCTTTGTGTCGTATGAACGAACCTGCACTAAAACTAAATTTAGATTCACATCGTTCATGCATGATAAACATGCTGGCGAGTTTGACATTTTCGATTTCAGAATTAAATTTCTGGCTTATTTCGCATTTTTCGACACAAGTTCTTCTTAACTTTTATTTGAATTGAGAATTATTGAAATATATGTATAATAAGTGTTTAACACATTTTATATAAATTCATAAATATTTGACAAAATCGTGCAGACTCACTTTAATAATATTTCGGTAAATATGTATAAAGTACTGTTAATTATTATTTCAAATTATAAATGTTATTGTTATGTATAATGTTAAGTAACCTTGCTTAGTCATAATGGAATTTCCTGTTATAATTATGTATACATTTTTATTAAAGTTGTTTTCATAATGCTTGTACTTTATACATATTTACCGAAATATTATTAAAGTGAGTCTGCACGATTTTGTCAAATATTTATGAATTTATATAAAATGTGTCAAGAAGATTTGTACAGAGCATTTGGTATTTGTGATATAATATCTAACATTGATATTATCCATGTGTTTAAAAGGAATACAACTGCAACATGTACATAGCTTTATTAAACACAACAAATTGTAAGAACTCTTACAAATGTTTTTACAATCGCACCATCATTTCATCAAAAGCAACAATAACAGTAACATAAAACCATTAACACGTTTATGAAGAAGACAAAAGAAGACAAGTTTCAGGACTTGCCAGTGATATTTTTGGTTCAATTTATTGAAGAATTGTATGTATTATCGTTCTTAAAAAGCTTAAATCAAATACGTTTAGCTGGAATAAAGAATAAGGTATTGTTCCTTTTTCCTTACACTTTAAGTGTGTTTACATGGGCTTTTGGCCCTCTGTAAATGCTGTACATAAATATTGAATCTGGAATCCTGAAATCTGGATTATTTAATTGTGCATGTTTGGGTACTCACCTTGCATCACATAACGACTTTACGGTGAAATTCACGCAAGATAGTCGCATGTCATTTGAAAGAGGCACATTGAGCTCAAACATCTCCGACCTTGATGCCATGTGGACTAACGCAAAATATTTCGATAAACCCAGTAACAGCCGATTATAAAGTGGTCTCCAATCTCAAAAAGACGATGCCGATTGTTCGAATACTAGCCAACAGTATGTACGTTTTTCAATGACTTATTGTGCAGCACAGTATGAGATTCTATTGTATTTTGATTTTTTTATCACATATTTGTTAAATCATTTCGTTCCAGTTACAGTTATCATTTTGAACAGATTTTATTTTTAAAGAAGATTTGTACCGAGCATTTGATATTTGTGATATAATATCTAACATTGATATTATCTTTGTGTTTAAAAGGAATACAACTGCAACATGTACATAGCTTTATTAAACACAACAAATTGTAAGAACTCTTACAAATGTTTTTACAATCGCACCATCATTTCATCAAAAGCAACAATAACAGTAACATAAAACCATTAACACGTTTATGAAGAAGACAAAAGAAGACAAGTTTCAGGACTTGCCAGTGATATTTTTGGTTCGATTTATTGAAGAATTGTATGTATTATCGTTCTTAAAAAGCTTAAATCAAATACGTTTAGCTGGGATAAGGAATAAGGTATTGTTCCTTTTTCCTTACTCTAGTAACAAATAAGGAACAGGAAACAAGGAACAAGGAACAAACGTACTCTCCATAAAATGTTTAAGAATTAAGACTTGGGAGTACTATTGCATAATACGGTTTTCACGTCAAAAGTCAAAAAAGCATATTGCTTGTGTCTTAAATTCATGAAATATATCTTTAACTCACGACCTCGTTAATCTCGTTTTATAATTAATAAAATCTTTAGTTGTAACATGCCTTTTATACATTCATTGTAGTTGTTGCGCTAAGTGTGAATCTCACAAACATACAATTTCAACACAGCGCATACCTTGTTTTCCCATTTCATACAACAATTATTAATAGGCTGTTCTTACACATATGACAGTAAATATTTTGAGCGTTGCTGTTGGCGTCATATTATTAAACTGATTCATCACATGACATTATCTTAGAGAAATAAAGTCTAAAACTAAAAACTGCCTAACGTTAGTATAAACTTTAAGGAGTAATCAACATATTTTAGAAAAAAAAAATGTTTTGTTTATAAAGCATGTGATAACAAAAATCTCACATATTATTTCATGGCATATTTTAAAACAATACTTAAGGAAATTCGTTAGAAAAGCTCGTTCACATACATAATTTTGCATCATGAAATCAGTTATTTACTCACACACATCACACACATACCAACACCGAGCGAAATATCATATCTTTTTATGTATATATTTACTATGTAGCCTTACATGTTTGTTTCCACAAAGCCCTTTTTAATGCTGTCATTGTTCGTAGAATTCACAGTGAACATCGTTTTAAAGCAATTTACAATAAGCGTGACTTTAACAGTTAAAGACATAGGCCTCACAACATATGCAGATCCTTTTTTATTGAAAACGACATACGCATAATCAGCATAAAAAGCAAGGTGTTGCTCTGTTTTGTCAAGCAACGCAAATAAGACGTGATATTGGAATACCTGCGTATAACTGATCGGCTTGAACCTTTATAATTTATAATATGTTAATAGTATACAAGAAACTGATAAGTACTTGATTTTCCAAAAAAGTTAACAAGACTTATTCGAAATATAGATCTACGTTTGGAACAATCACAATCAGCGTTAAAAAAATGGCAAGTTGCACCCATTCTATGAACGGAGAATTATGATATGTTTCAATTTCGACTAAAAGAAACAAGAATGAAGAAAAAACGTGTGACAATTGTATAGATAATATATATCCAAATAATGGAGTCTTTGATATTTCAAAAGTCATTTGAAACGAAATTCTCAAATTGAAAATTACACTCTGCCCTGTATTGTAATCTATATTGCTCGGTGGTTTCGTACCAAAAAAGGGCTTTTCGTTTCATTGGCCATGCTGTTTTGTTATTCCTAGATGTATTGAAAACATCACTGGTTAATTCTCTGCTGAGTTGAAGTTCCAGTGTGTTGTTGTCTTCATTGTTTGGGTTATTCTCATCAGAAAGAGACACTTCTGTACCTTGGCACTTGTCATCAACTCTTCGACGGGTGTTGTTTTTGTGTTTGTTTATGTTTAGGCAGGCACGCCGTAAACTAAAATTAAACGGAAAATTTTCAGATGAAACTACCGGTATGTTACATATTTAACAAGACAAATAATCCATTCATAGAATAGTATTCACTTGCAATATCATACTAATTTAACATATTCTAGATGCAGCATAGATAAAAAAACAACAACATGATATTACATAATACACTAAAATTTCTTTTTGAATAAAAAGAATATTTTTGGCCTAATTGAAACACAAGCATACACTTGAGGAAACACGAGAAAGAAAAATGCATGAATACTGTTGATTTATGGTGATTCTGACATATTATATAACTTTTAAACAAAAGCCTCACGCCACAATACAAATTTAATAAATAACTTCATATGGAATCAGACAGTTTGCACTCTCTCTGACTATTGAAATATGCCAAACTTCCATAAATCACTATCTTAAAAATTTCATTACTGTCCAGTTTTGTTATCGATACAATTTATTTAATATTCAGGACAACCCCCGTGTTTGTTATCTTTGAATGTTCGTGAAGAGTCATGAATACACTCCCAGAGACCCTTTATTTGGAGCAAATTTAGTGAACAATTGCCCACCTATGCACTAAAGGGCAATACGCACAACACATCACATCGTGACAAATGGTCACCGATTTAGAGCTATCAGAACAAAGAATCCGTGGTATTAAAGGAAATGTTCACTTATAACGAACTCATATCAATATACAGATTAATCCTCACAAAACTACAATACAATTGAAAAAAAGTATTAAAATCAATAAGAAATACAAGAGCCCCACATTTACATTAACAAATGCTTCAACGTCCACAAGAGAAACACAACTGCAACTTTCAGAGACAAGATAGTAGATGTTCAAGATTTTCGAAATTGACTACAATTAAAACACTAAACAAATGTCATTTAAAGAAGTAGAACCAAACATTACATGATAATGTATTGTACGGAAAAATGTTGTAATATTTATAAGATGTCTTACTAAAAAGCAACACGCTTGCCTAAAAGAAAGACTCTAGATATTTCAGTCGCATTTTACTCATGGTAAGTTTAGGTTATTTTTTTATTATGAATTTGTCTATACATGTATAATAATAATAACTTGACGAACATCATACTATTTAAGATTTAGAGTCCAACTTTAATGCTCTTAAAGGGGTATATCAACGGAAAAAACTCCATTTTATTTTCAAAAATGAAACTTATCTTTTATAAAGCATGTTATAAATGGTGTTTCGACTCATATTTCTTGTTTGTTTATAAAAGCTCGTTAAAAAAATATTATTAAAAAAAAAAACATAAGTAAGTTTTGCCAGGGACCATTTAAAAGGGCGCGGGAAAATCAGTGGTAGTAGTAAAATCTTTATGAATGAAATGCACATGCACTTGTACACGTTCTGGATGACTGAAATGTGTCCATTATTGCTTATTGATACCACAAGTGCATTATTTACGAAGCTATTAGCACAATATAGGCCGAAGGGAATATGTCCTCAGAGCATAGTGCATAAGACGCAACTGTAAAAGAATAGAACAGCTGTAATATGTTTACCTTGAAATACGTTCACTACATAAAATATAATCGGTATATAGTGTCTGATCGGTTGTTTACCCTTGTATATTTCGTGCTCACGTCCGAAACTGAGTGTAGCCCTTGATGAAGAATAAGTGGGTCAGTAAATTGAAGATAGATGTTGTATTTGTATTCGCATTGGTTGTCTACAAACGAAATAGTCTTGGTCGATGTAGTAACATTTAATGATGTATTAAAGTGGATTTGTTTAATGGTAACTAAAGAGACCAGGGATACATCCATCAAAATGCAGATTGTCACGTTAAATTACCATTGAAAAGAAACTTATTTTAGATAAACTGATTTCATGAATGGCGAATTTTGGTGGTACGAAATTAGCACATTGCACCAAAAATAAAAGTTTATTTTGTAGCAAAAATATTTTCGGAAAAAAAAACTGAAACAAACTTGATGAAAGAAATTCTCATAAATGTTTTGTCATTATATTTACAAACGCATATAAAAAAAACGATAAAAAAGTATTCATTATCCAATGAAACGGTTTTTCGTGCGAAAAAAAAGTAATTTATCGATACATAACGCATGTTTTACATCAAGTGTTTTTTTATTATTATTATGTTTTTTTTTTTTGTTTTTTTTTTAATGCANATTATTCTTAAACTTTCATTTCATTTATGGATGCGGGAACGAATGGTTTAAGGAATTCACACGTGAGTTTTGCGGCACGGTTTTAAATCTGCGAAAGAACAACTAAATGTTCAAAGTAATGTACGTAAATCATACAGTTGCATCGGGTGTGTAATGGTAAGTTTTAACCAATATGTTTTTTTTACTTTGAGTTATACATCAAACCATTAAACATTAACGTTTACATGTTAAAGACCTGTCTCATAACATTACAAATGAAAAATAGGAAAAGATTTAACTAAAATAGTATCACGAACGACAACGCCTTCACATAGTTGATACAAAATACGCATTCGTTAAAATGGCACCAAAAATGACAACACACATATATAGGGGACAAATTATCAATAGTAACAAGTACCATACCTTGGCTGACAACGCAGCATTGCGCTTAATTCATCGTAGAATCTGTCGTTTAATGCAGTGTACAAGATGAAGTTAACACAATAGTTGGATAGATTGATCAAATAGCACACTGTCCGAATAAGCTCCATTCTTGCCAATGCAGACTCATTCTTAGATTGTTTAAATCCCGGCTTTAAGTATGAATCGACGATGAAGTATATGCAAAGGGGAGCCGTCGCCACTAAGAAGAAGGTTGTACATAGCACAAGCATCTTTGTCATTTTGACACTGAAACTATTTGCCAGATGTACATAGCGGGCGTGCATCATATTTGGGCGTTGTTTATGAATCTTCCGAAGGATTCGAATAAGAAAGATATTACACAATAGCATAATCAGAAACGGTACTAAACTCTGTATACAAAAGTCTATGTATACCCAGAAAAACTCATCGAATATTTTATAATTTAAAGACAATGATCCACATTCAAGTTTGTCGTTTATTCCGTTTGTAAAGAAGAAATGTATGTTTAAAAAGAACAATATTAACAATGTTATTAACAATCCTGTAATTACCCGCTTAACTGTGCACCAATGTTTGTACTTGAATGGAAAATATGTTTTAAGTGCACGTTCTATGGAAACCCAACTAAAATCCACGATGAATATTGCATTGATAAATACACTATATAATAATACAGCTTACAATTCTCACTGCTCAAAAGTTTAAGATCAAAATTAAACGTGTACAACATCCAATATCTCGGTAACACTGTCAAAAGTAAAACCGTATTTGTTATAGATAAGAACATTAGAAATGTAAGTGTATGTTGTCTTTGTAATCCCAATCGAATAAGCACTGCAATTGTTAACATATTTCCAGTGATTCCAACACAAAATAACAAGATAGGTATTGTCTTCCACAGCCATTCATATGCAATTATTTCGCTTGTTTTATCAACAGATGACAAGTGTCCTGTTATGTTGATGGTTTCTACAATGACAATACTCGACGTGTTAATGGGAGGCATATTTGATAACTTGAATATGATTCCGCTCACGGGCTAGTCCTTGTTTTTCGAAACTGCGATACCAGTTTCTGCTAGATAAATATGTAGTGCTTGGTTACAGATTCAGTCATTATTTATAAGTCGAACGTAAGTTTACTGTGTTCCTTTTTTTAAATTTATCCAAATTATCCCTCTATTCTTTAAATATCTATGTCCTATCTTCTATCTACCTTTGGCCGATTGTGACTGCTTTATCCAGGCCCAATGTTATATTCAACATTCGAAAGCATTACATAAGGTATTTCGTTAACACTGGCACGCTTAGGTAATAAAACATGTGTATTCGTGCACTTAACCGCGTATTGGACAAGCTTCAACTGTGTTTATGTGCAGTTTACGTAAGATGAAGATATTTGACGCCAGATAACGCCTTTGTTTTCATAATTAAGCAGGTGTGCGTCAACGCTCGTAACTGAAGGTTGTCTATGTGATTTGAATTAACTTCAGAGTATAATGCGTTTTGCAGAAGCGTCCTTAACTTAGAAATCTATATTTTCCCCCAGATCAATATTGTGTACGAAAGTATAACTGTAAAATCTACAGGCTTTAATTTAAAAATTAAGAATTAATGTTAAAATGCTGTTTTGTACATAATATTGTGAAGTAAAGAATTGACAATATGCATTTATATAAGTATAGTACAGTCGCAAACTGATATTAAGAAAGTAAATATGGATCTGACATGAAAGTAAAATATCCAATTTATTGCATATTTAATTAGTAGGTTTTTATATACACTGGGAGCTTTCTTTAACGTGAAACTGATCAGAGTTTCATACCATTTACCATCTGTTTTTATTGTGATAATTGAATGGAGTTTAGCAATATTGTTATTATACAATTATACAAATATTGCAATCATTTACGATATTATAATGTTTTCTTTCTACAATTACAAATATGAAAAATATTTTACACATTCAAATTTTACAATTACTGCACACTAAATCACTGAACGATTTTAACTTCTAATTCGTTGGGTATGTTCAAACTGCAACTAACATGATGACATTGATACTGGTAGTTGGTTCATGAACAATGAATACATGTATGGACCGGCTTTTTGATTTGGTTGATTGCCAAGACGTCTCTCCTTGCGTATATCTGTGCGTTGCTGGACAATACAATTGTATCGTTTCGTCTAACACCAAAAACAAATTCTACGATGTTTTCCTGACCTACTGTTATTCAAATGAAATATTATGTATATACCTTTTCATGGTGAACACAATTTAACTATTTCTTCCAGCACCAATATAAATCGCCTAGCAATACTTTACATTGATCAAGGACAATGACAGTTATAACATGTTTTAATCAGTGAATTACCCTTAACATGCTTTAATATTGATCAATTATGATAAAGACGGGCTATTTCTAGTTAAACTAGAGTGCACTGTATTGTTTAGCAGCAAAACAACTCTTCTACAAAGTTTGGATAATGACACCATTTGTGTTTATAACCATGTCTAATGCGCGCATAGTACCAACTATTACTGACATTGAAGTAATAAGACTAAAATGTACTTAACTGGCTTACCAGAATCAAGTTGAAACTATCAACAAGCGTCTTGAGTGTTTATTAAACACATCGTCTTATTTCTCTCTGACTTGTTCACTTGTCATAGGATGTTGTCATAGATTACCACATCAAAACACGTGAACTCTTCGTTTTTAACAATATAAACAACTTTGCAAAAATGCCTTTTCCGTGGTGAGGTGCACTTAAGTCAACCAGGCTGTATTTTATATATAAACAGTTACACACAAAAAAACGGGTGTGTGAAGCTCAAATTGCATCGTCTCTGCAAGAGACATGGTTATGGTAACCGCATTAAGCCAAGTACAGACTTTGTCTTGCTGATCGACGAGTTTACATTAATTTGTTATGTATGCCTCGAATGCATTATTTTTTTGTACATCAATATGATTTATATAGCAAACTATGTGCCGATGGGAATACGTATATACGTATAAAAGGCAACTTTCAATGATCAACTGCAAGGTGTATGGTCATAGCTGAAATTTAATCTGTGCGGTTACACACACATAAAACCAACATTTATCGTGCAATGTGTAAAGGAATACTGAAAATAAGTATAAATTACATGTGTACATATTAATTTTTGCCTATAAGAATACTAACATATATGGTTTGATATGGTTTTTAAACACATAACAAACAGTTTTAATGAAGATACAATTCAACCTCAAATATACTTTGGCATACGTTCAATATACATGCGAACATTTATAAAGCGTTTACCTTAGTCTGAAATGTAGTTTGCGCATGAACAGTGTTAACTATCTTATTCAAAGCCGATTGTAGCCCTTGATTATGTGTTGGAATTAATAAGTTGAGGGATATTACAAAAATGTTTTGAGTATTTTGAGCACAAGAATAGAGGCGTTATACATAATAAATATCGAACTCCGCGCGTTCGTACTGAAGACAGCATATTTATGTTTTTCAAATAAAATTAATGTATAAAACCACACACCTTGAAATGAAATTCATGTTAATCAAAACATATAGATGCAGTTTGAAAGTGTGCACAATTGTCATTAAATATATAGCCTAGTTAGCAAGTAATTTATTATTTTTCAAACGGTACCGCTTTTAAATTCAAAGTAGGATTTCTTTACGTCCATTTCGACAAACGCGATTATTTTTTACTTTTAAAGCTAAAAAAAAGACGGATTTCTTCCTTGTAACCACCAGATATATTCTAATTTGCACAGATAAAATTAGTTATAAAGCCTAGTTAGCAAGTTATTTATTATTTTGCAAACGGTGCCGCTTTTAAAACCGAAAGTAAGATTTCTAGATGTATACGTCCATTTCGACAAACGCGATTATTTTCAAGATTTAAAGCGCAAAAAAGACGGATTTCTAACTTGTAACCACCAGATATATTCTAATTGTCATAGATACAAAAGTTTTCTTATTTATACTTAAATTTACTATGCCAAATTAGGTGTGTGGCTTTAAGTGTATTTAATTTCCAAAGATTAAAGGTACTTAAGATTATATGATAAGCCGGCAGTTTAATACCAATCTCTGAACCAGACTTCGGTATTGAACACTACAGTGCATCTGATATGTGATTTATTGATCATAACATAGACGAGGGTTGAATCGAAACAACATCTTGATCATACTTTATTTATTCCTCGACATCCTCCTCCTTCTTATTATCACACTAATTATAAAATAGTATAACGGAACACCCGACTTAACGATATATGGAGAAAAAATTAACCGTAGAGCTACTGCGTTTGAGAAAGCTTACGTCGATTAATTGTTTTTACAAACAATATTTAGTATAACAATTCAACATGCCGCTGCGTTATTTGTTT
This sequence comes from Dreissena rostriformis, assembly GCA_007657795.1. Lineage (NCBI taxonomy): Eukaryota > Metazoa > Mollusca > Bivalvia > Myida > Dreissenidae > Dreissena > Dreissena rostriformis. Next base: position 99,495 of record VMBQ01002649.1, read on the forward strand.
TCCAACAATATTTAACAGTAAACGTCGACACATTGTATTCAAATGAGTTTGTATCATTTCAATGTGCACATCTGATAATAAAGAGCTTTCTTTGAATCCGTTTCAAAATATCATTGGTATAGACACTCAATGACAGACGTGCGAATCGTACATGAAAGTTGTAATGTGATTGATTGACAAGATTTCAAACAGTTACCGCGTTGGTACGCAGTTTATTTAACAAATCCAGTGTATCAGATAGACGTTACACCAAACGAAAAGTGAGGATTGGAACATGTGTTGGAATCAATTACTGGTTAATAAGTTGTATGAATATTTCTTATTATTGGGGCTTCGTAAACAATATATTATACAATCAACAAGGAATTGTATTAGCGCTTCAGCAAGTCATAAAGAAGAAAGCATTGCAATCGTAATGTATTCCGTTCTACACACACGAGGCCTTTTCAAGAAGAGTAAAAGACAAATTATAGTACACAACGCAATTACGTAACAATCGTTCCATCTTTTACGGGAGGAGTTCAATGGAAGAGAATGCCTCTGACTGGTTGTGAAAAACAACACCTCTTCCATCACTTTGTGTTGGACTAGTGAGAAACATTCCTACAATAAAAGTATTGCTACGACTGGGACTATGTAGGCACCATTATTGCTCCTTTGTTGTGTAAAAATGCATGTCATTTTCAGAAATGGTATAAGTGATTTTATATAAGGTAACTGTTAATCATTATCTCCGGAATATTTACATTTCGAGAACTCGTGTTTGTTTATATGTTTACTTGTGCGTTTCAAGTTTCGTTCCATTTCTGATAATTTGTGTGCTTTATTTTGCTCATTCGAATTTCCCGAAACGCAATGAGACGGCGATTGTATGATTAATTGATGCTCGCTACGGTCTTTCAAACTACATGTAGTACATGTATGCTTGGTCTATATCAACATTTTTATATCTTCATCAAAAATGATTCATCATTAAATTGAATGATATTGCTTCACAAGTTAAGTGTAAATCAAATATTACTTTACATAAATAATTTCTTTCCGAGTAATCTTGAAATGAGTATAGACCAAAAATAGCTAGTGCGTATTAGTTTAACAGTATTTCAATATCGGTGACTATTGAATAGCAAACATCACGCAACTTTAAAGTATTTGTGAAAGAGACCACATGGCGACATCAGCATGTGTCATGCTGATGGATCATATCCTCAACATTCCATTAAGACAAAGAATACGCAAGGAAAATGCAAGGAAAACGCAAGAGAAAACAAGTTTTATTCGTGCGTGTTTGACACATGAAGCTGGTTCAAAACTATAAATGTTAAGAAAAGTGGTAATGTTTGACAAAATTGACGGTTTTTTGTATGAGTTAAAACATTTAAAAAATGCACATGTTAAGCGATACAAAATCACCACATTATGAAATAACAATAATAATAACAACTTTAATGTTTCCGTTGACTGTCTAAAATAATTAATTAATATGTCACGTTTTGACCTGCATTGTTAGTTATTACGCGTTCGGTTAAGAAACAAACCTGATTATTGTTTAAAACGAGGAACAATGACATTTCATAAAAAAAA
>VMBQ01002649.1:101861-125619 GCA_007657795.1 Dreissena rostriformis
TATGTGACTAGCATTGGTTAAACAAAGCCGATCAAAATGCACTGATGTAAATTGAAGTTTAGCTTGTTCCTGATCTCAAGAATGTGATATTCCTCTTGAAAAGTCTACAATATTATTCGGAGACTGTTTAAAATATAAGCCCAGGTGGTCATTGTAAATGAGGCCCATAAGCCTATATCTAATTATTGCAGTGGTGTTGAAACTGATGAAATCCATGTCTGCGGGGCTCCCGAGAACGCGTACAGAGGAAATTGTAACAGCGTAATCAACCGACAAACATTAGCAGGATATTGGCGGCTGTCTCAATGTGAGCTTTGCACGAAGAAGGTAATACACAGCTCTCGTACGGATTCTTCCTCTTAAAGCCATGGTCGGATCTGAGATATTGTGGGCCTTAGCCGTTTGAAGATGAAACAATTATTTGAAAAGTATTGTATTTTAATTGAAAAAAGAATGACATCCACTTTCCAAATGAAAAACATATTTTACTGTCTTATTATTTTTTAGCATATTCTGCAAAATTAGTGTGCGTTAAGAATTAGTGTGATTGGGATATAATATTGGACCGAATGTTTGTGTCGGCATTACATCTTTACATAACACAAATTAAAGCAGCGTTTATTTCACATTTTCGAAAATCCGCGTGTCTTTGCGGTTGAACAATTTCATTGAATTTTTTTACAGAGAAAATATATTCCTGAAACACATACAGCTATATTTTCGGTTTCTTGTTCATTCAACTGGATATATAATTATAATTCTCAATAAAATGGAATGTTAACACACATTTCTTCTTCGTTTTGGGAGAATCTCAGTTGTTATATTAAAAGTTATAAAAGCATACAATACAATCTTATAATTTTAGCAATGGAATATGGTCGAAATGAGATAATAATGAGATGATAATAATAATGAGTGTCAATTGATAATAAGAAAGACACACCAAATCACAGACCGATTTGTTACCAAGGCAGATGACTCCTCCTGAAGATTAACAGATTACATAGAAGCCATTATAATGCAACCATAAACGGTGATATATAACTTGTATTTATGTATAACATGTCATAAGCAATAACATCCGAATTCTGTACTGGATCTCTTGCACAATATCATGTCATAGTTTGCTTGCGATTGATTGACCTGTGTGTTCCGTATCGGTTTTGCGAGAGTTATAAATAGTTTGTTGGTTTTGTTGTTATTATACAAAGCAAGTTTAGTATTTTCCTCAATATATTGTGCAACCAATAATCAAAGTCTTGTTTATGTCAACAACATGAGTGATTTTCTGATTTGAACACAATTATTTCAGGTCTATGTATGTCCATTATCAAAAACTCATTTAATATAATAGTCCTCATCGCCAAACGTTTCTTGTATTAAAAGCATTTCAAATTCAATGTGTGTATCTATGTTGTCTATCTATGTTGTTTTTTTTTAGTCATACTCATGGATCACAATCGGCTTTTTATATGAGAGTAAACACCGCGCATGCGCCAACTAAATATCAGACTCATGTTAACGCTTTATAAATGTTAACATGTATGTTGGACGTATGCCAAAGTTAATTTAAGAATACCTTCTTTTATAACCATTTGTAATTTGTCTAAATACCATATCATAACATATATTGTAATTATTCTTATCGGGGCAAATTAAAATTTACAAATGCAATTTATATTTACTTTAAGTATTATATGGAAACTCGTCAATCATCTAGAATACGTCTGCACTTTGCATAGTTCGTTTACCATAACCATGTCTCTTGCAGAGATGACATAATTTGAGCTTCAAACATCTGTTTATATTGTATTAAAGTTTATATACCAGTACAGCCAGTCTGGCTTAAATGCACCGCATCACGGAATAAAGCGTTTCGCGAAGTTGTTTAGACTGCTGAACACGACATTATCACATTCGTTTGTGCGGTAATTTATGACAAAACCATGTTACAATTGAATTCAGAGAGAAATTGGACGGTATGTTTGATAAAGACTAAAGCCGCTTGTTGATATTTTCAACTTGATTCTTGCCAGCCAATTTAGTTATTTTTAGTCGTATTCAGCTTAAGGTCAGAGAGATTTGGTTCTATGAGCGAATTAATAATGGCTATTAACACCAATGGTGTCATAATCCAAATGTTGTACAAGAGGTGTTTTGCTGCTAGGCGAAACAGTGAAATTTAGTTAAGCTGGCCCGTAATAGCCCTTTTTATTTTTTATAAATCCATATTATGGTATGTTCAAGGTCGAAAACTAATTTGATGATATGATCGAATTTGGTAATTCATATAAACATTTAATACCTATCAGTATCCTTGATCACTTTAAAGTATTGCTAGATGATTTATGTTGGTGCTAGCAGAAACGGTATACATAATGTCATCATTTAAATTGCAGATAAAATCGACCTAACGCATTATAACGTGAAAATCGTATGGTGATTTGTTATCAACCGTGGATATATGGGAAAATGCGTGTATGCCAAATGTGAAATGGCTCTGTATAATATAATTGTAATTCTATAAACTTAACATTATATCGCTTAAAAAATTGCATGATTTTATATAATTATATAATCATAATAGTGCTCAAATCCAGACAAATATCACAATAAAAAAAACAGGCGTTACATGGTGTGCAATTCTGATTATTTTTAAGTAAAGAAAAGCCTTTCTTTGTATTTAACAACATTCTAACTTAATAAGCAATACATTGGGTATTTTATTTTTATGTCACATCGAATTTACCACCTTTTGAATCTGTTTGCGACTGAACTTGACGTATTCGATGCTTAACTTCACAACACTTTGGTAAAAAACTGCATTTTTAAATTGATTTTATTAATTTTTAAATGTAAGCCTATATATTATACTGTATTACTTTTGTAGTAATATTGATCTGCTGAATACATAGATTTTTAAGGTTATAAATTAACTGCATAATCCATGAATCAACGCATATACATGAAGTCTATTCAAATCACCTTGAAAACAAGTCAGTTACGCTCATTCATGTAAACCCGGAGTATTATGAAAGCGCAGGCCTAACCTCGCATCAAATATCTTCATATCAAATAACGTAAACAGAACATTAACACAGTGTCGTTAAAGCTTAGCCAATACACAGTTTAAAGCGTGAATAAACAGGTTGTGTTACCTTTGCGTGTCCTTGAGGAAATATAACAAAATGTAATGCTTTCAAATGTCGAGCACAAAATTGGTACTGAATACAGAAGACACAATTCTGCTAAAGAATGTTAGGGAATAAATATTTAAAAGAGAGAGGGAGCTTCAGTGGATAAATAAAAAACGAAACAAATTATGGGTACTGTCGACTTATACATAACGACTGGATCTGTAACAGAGAACTGCATATTCACCTAGAAGCAACTGGTATCGATATTTCGAACAACAAGGACTATCCTGCGAGCGGAAACTTATATAGGGTGTAAAAGATGTATCTTATCAACACGTTGAGTATTTTCATTGTAGAGACCACCATAACAACAGGAAACTTGTCATCCGCCGATAAAAGGGGCGAAGAAATTGCATCAGAATGGCTGTGGAAGACCATACCAATCTTGTTATTTTGTGTTAGAATCACTGGAAATATTTTAACAATTGCAGTGCTTATTCGATTGGTATTACAAAGACAACCTACGCTAACATTTCTATTGTTCTTATCTATAACACATACGGTGATACTTTTGACAGTGTTAGCAAGATATTGGATGTTTTACACGTTTAATTTTGATCTAAAACTTTTGAGCAATGCGAATGGCAAGCTGTATTATTTTGTAGTGTATTTATCAATGCAATATTCAACGTGGATTTAAGTTGGTGTTTCAATAGAACGTGCAATCAAAACACATTTTTTCATTCAAGTACAAACGTTGGTACACAATTAAGCGGGTGCTTATAGGATTATTAATATAATTGTTTATATTATTCTTTTTAAACATGCATTTATTCTTTACAAACGGAATAACAAACGGAATAAACGACAATCTTGAATGTGGATCATTGTCTGAAAATGATAAAATATTCGACGAGTTTGTCTTTGTATACATTGACTTATGCATACAAAGCTTAGTACAGTTTTCTGATTATGCTTGTGTGCAATATATTTCTTATTTGAATCCTTCGGAAGATTCAGAAACAACGCCAAAATATGATGCACGCCCGCTATGTACATCTGGCAAATAGTTTCAGTGTCAAAATGACAAAGATGCTTATGTTATGTACAACCTACTTATTAGTGGCGACGGCTCCTCTTTGCATTTACCTCATCGTCGATTCACATCTAAAGCCGGGTTTTGAACAATCTAAGGATGATTCTGCATGGCTACATTGAACCGTATTTAGACAGTAAGCTACCTGATCAGCATATCCAACTTTTGTGTAAGCTTCTACTTGTACACTGCATTTAACGACATATTCTACAATGAATTAAGGGCAATGTTGCGTTGTCAGCCAAGATAGTGTATGTTTTACTTTTGCTTCTTTGTCCCATATGTAAATGTCTTCTTTTTTTTAAAAACGCACGCGTCATTTTGTTACGATTTACCAACTATGTAAAGCAGTTTCCATTAACTCTCTTCATACCTTTTATTTTCAACTGAGATAACAACGCTTCTTTAAACACTATTGTTATGAGACAGGCGTTAAGCATGCCAACGTTTATGTTCAAGGGTTTGATGTATGATTTACAACTCAGAGAACACATATTGGCTAACCCTTAACGATAAAACGCACGATGCGGCGGTACGATTAACGTTTATTTCGTTGTTCGTTTGCAATATTGTTACAATCGTTAAGAAGAAATAATATAATGTAATATACAATTGATCGAAAAACGCCTCTAGTGGGATTCAAACTTACGCCAACGCAATAACTTTCTTATTATGAAAGGAGACATTTATTACACTAAACTCCCGTCATGGATAATGAGCATGGGTAAAGCGGGTCGCATATTAACGAAAAGAGCACAATCATCACATTTAGTTATGAGCCAACAGTGTTAAATTGACAACATGCATACGAACACAGTATCGTATCTGATTCAAATTATTTGCTTCAAATCAAATATCAGAATCTTCTTCTCAAACTTAAGTGTTCTTATGAAACCTATAATTTAATTTCTGTACTTAAGCGAACATCAACATGAATTGTGCCCCATATAATGTTTAACTTTCGTTCTAGTTATTAATGTTGATTAATCCTCCCCTTATACTACCACTTTGGTGCGGCCTTGTAGTTGTATTGCCTTTGGGCAGAATGATATACAAACTAGAAAATTACATGTAACAGGACAAAGAGATTTATATGTATCATCCTCCATTCGCCAAATGTATTCTTTCCTTGTTCAATAGGTACCCCCCCCCCCCCNCTACACTTCATTTGAAACATGTGTAATGTATCAATGAATTACTTTTTTCACTATAAATAACATTTCGATTTATACCATTGAAAGCCTTGGAAACAGAAATTAATCTTAATATTTAGTAGACAAGTGTATTTAAATGCCTGGATAATAAAAACGACCTGTATCGTTTATTCGTATGCGCTCGTAAATATAATGGTTATATGAGGATTTGAACATCAGGTCAACCATTTACTTATTTAATAACAACGTTATATTGGTATTATCGTTAAAAAGATATATTACAATGTGATGTATAGTTTTCGGTATTTAACTTTAAAGAGCATTAATAAAAACAAGAAATATGAGTTAAAAACCCATTTAATACATGCTTTTTATAAGATAATTTTATTTTTGGAATAAAAATACCGTATTTACCGTCTTTATGCCCCTTTAATAGCTTTGAAGTTAGACTCTAAATCTTAAATAGTGTAATGTACTAAAGTGCAATGATGTACGTCAACTTTTTAGTATACATGTATATTGTATCCTTAAAAAACTATTTACTGTTTAAAGACTGTACACTTACTTTGTCAACTTGGGATTTTGGCCTTCTGGAGGTTTTGTTTACTAAAACTTTCAAAAACTATAGAACTTCATGATCAAATTCTTCCTAAACTAACAATGATTACAGTACAGCAGCACTATCAATATTCCTGGTTTAAGGCAAGTGCCTAACGTATTAGTAAGACATCTCATAAATATTAACAAATTGTGTCCGTACACATAAATACCAATATAATATTGGGTCATTATTCTTTAAATGACATTCGCTTAGAGCTGTACTCAAAGTCAATTGAGAAAACCTTGAACATCTACTATCTTGTATCTGAAAGCTGCAGTTTAGTTTCTCGTGTGAACGTTAAACCAGGTGTTGATTTTTAATGTTAATCTCTTGAATTTGTATTTGATTGGATTAATTTTTTAGTTTGATTGCAAATGTTGTGAAGATACATTTGTGTATTGATATGATTTCGTGAAACATGCCTGCCAGTTTATACCTCTGCTGCGTTGTTCTGACATCACTAAATCGTTGACCATTCATTGATTACGAAGATGCGTTGTGCGTATTGACCTTAATTTAATATACAGGCGATTATTTACTAAATGCGCATCAAATAAAAATTATTTTGGATTGTATCAATGACTATTTACAAAACAAATATGAATGAAATCGATCCGCCAACAAAACAAGGATGGAAAACATGGCGCTATTTGTGAATATTTAATAGATTTTATCAATAACGATATTGGAAAGTTGTGAACTTATTCAGATAGTGATTTCTAAAAGTTTGGCATATTTCAATATTGAGAGAGATCTGTTTGCTTCCATATGAAGTAATTAAAATTAACGTTTTATTGTTGTGTGATTCTTTCGTTAACGAGTTTTATAAAATTTGCTAGAATCACCATTACTCATCAGTAGTCATACAGTGTTCCTTCACATGTTTCCTTCGGTTTACACTCGCGCAAAAATGTACATTTTATTCAAAATAAATAAAAACATGTCATGCGTCTACTCTGCACCTAGAATACGTAAAATCCGCATATTATTGTACGAGACGTGGACGCTATTATAAATGGATTCGTTGGCTTGTTTAAGATTTGAAATACCGGTAGTTTCATATCAACATTTGGCATTTAATTTCAGTTTTCGGCGTGCCTGCTTAAACATAACCAAACACAAACACAACAACCGTCGAAGAGTTGATGACAAGACCCATGGTATCGAATCTTCTCTTTCTGATGAGAATAAACCAAACAATAAAGATAACAAAACACTGGAACTTCATCTCAGCAGGGACCGAACATTTGATGTTCTTTAACAAATCAAGGACTAACAAAGCAGCAGTGTCCATTAAAAGAAAACCTCTTTTCTAAATGAAAGACCACCGAACATATATATATTGCAATACATGGCAGCCAATTATTCTCAATTTGAGAATTTGGTATCACATGCCTTTTGAAATGCCAATGACTCAATTAATTGGGTATATATTACAAATACACATGTTAACAAGTATTGTATTATTGATTGTGATTGTTGCCAACATATACATCTTTTTTTAATAGGTCTTGTTAACTTCCAATTCGTTTGTATGTTAATCAAGTACTTATTGGTTCCATGTATAAAGTATATATTTTGTTAGCTTATTTCGGTTTAAGCCGATAGAGTTACAAGCATGTGATCCAATTGTACGTTCTATTTGTGTTCCTTGACAAAAAAAGAGTGGACAACCTTGCGTATTTATGCCATGTATGTGTATGATGTTTTCTATGGAAATGCTTTGCATATTCTATGAGACTTAAATCGATAACTTTCAAAGTAGTGCTTTTTGTAAATTGGTAGATAGCTTTGAAAAAAAGTTCCATGTGAACTCCACAAATAAGGATAGCTTTACACATGGCTTTGTGGAAACAAACATGTAAAGCTTAATTGATTGATTGCAATACACAATTCTATTTATTGATAATTTTTTCGTTGTTCGTAGTGTGCGTGAGTAAATAACAAATGTCATAGTCAACATTACTTCACATATAATCATTAATGACAGTTGCCAGTCCATTCGTTATTAAACGTGTGCCAAAAATGCTGTATTTGAGCGAGCCTTTCTAACGAATTTACTCGGGTATTGATATAAGATATGCCATGAAATGCACTGCGAGACTTTTTTATCACATGCTTTTAAAAAGAATTAATGCAATAAATTTCATTTTGTCCAAATAATTTGATATTTTCTAAAAGTGATACCAACGATACGTAATTTTTAATTGAAAACTTCATTTCTCTAAAATAACGGCATGCGATTGGTCAGTTAAATTAGATGATACTAACGACAACACCCAAACTAATAAATGACACATGTTCAACAACATCCTATTCATAATTGTTGTATCGAATGGGAAAACATTTTGATAACATTGTAGATCTTTGGTATTTACGCTCTGCACAACAGATACAATGAATTTATGAAAGGAATAATACAATTAAGATCTTAGTAATTTTCAAAAGTTATTAACGAGGTCATGAGTTAAAGATATATATCATAAATTTAAGACACCGGCAACATGGTTCTTTGACTTGTGACGTGAAAGCTTTATTTAACAATGTTACACCTTAGTCGTTATGCTTCAACATTTGATAGTTCAACAAGTAGCTGGTTCCTTGTTCATAAATCTTTATACATTGTTCAAGCTAAACGTATTTGATAATAGCTTTATAAAACAAATAATACAAACAATTCTAAGTAAACAAAACCAAAACAAAACATATTTTAATTCATGAATATTTCACGAATAAGGAATAGGAACCAGTTCATTATTCCTTCTTCGAACCGAGTTCGCATCTGATGCTTTGTAACTAAAAGACCAAATAGTACTTTATTTACGTGAAAGATACGTCTAAATAAAAAGTAACATTTATGTCAAGTACATGGAATACATTTACTTTATGTATAATGTAAATGTTAATGTTTATTTTTCGCGCTTAAATATAATTACTTGTTTAAACCAAACTGGCATTTTCGAATACTAACTTCAAATCACAAAAATGGAAAACCTATACAATTAATTAACATTTAGTTAAAATGTAAAACATGAATTCTAGTATAACCAGTTCATTTGTTTCTATATTAAAGGCGATAAGAAACTGACAATTATTTACTTAAATTATAAATTAAAATTGCAAAAAGGCAAACATATAATTGGAAATCATTCCTCATTTTCTGCGAATATGACAGAACACAGCCATTGAGCATACTTCAGCTTAAATAACTCATACAACCTCTACAAATAATATATCCGAAAGAAATCTAAAAAATAAAGGCTTTCGAATAAAGAACTGTGACCACTTAAAAAAACTAACTGGGTCATCATTTAAAAAAATCTTAGTACAAATACATTGTAATAAATAGATTTAATATCCAAACTACGTATACCTTGACTGTTGTTAATATGTAGTACTCGTCGGTTCATTTTACTTTATTTTTTAAGTTAGAGAATTACAGTCCCTTTTTCAGTTTGATAAATAAATAAGGAACTAGTTCCCTTTTCCTTATTTTGACGCAAACAAATAAACTGGGAAACCATTAGTTAAAACTTAGCAGAAATAACGTGCAATCAACATTTCAAATATAGAATCTAAATGTACAATGCTTTTCTTCATATGTGGTTTACTTTGGTTTATTTAATTTATTTTTGAGTAAGACAATTTAAGTTCCTTGTTCTGCTTCAACAAAGAATAATAAACCATTTCATTTGTTTCTTATTCAATCACGAAAAAGGAACAGGGTTATCATTTAATAAAACTAAGTCGATTTGTATTGTAATGAATATATTTAATAACAAACCTAAACATTAAATGATAATAATTTATATTGTGTGCACTGTTAAATTTAACTATATTATTTAAATAAGAAAATGCCAGTTCCATATCCGGCTTAAATAAGGAGCAATGAACTGGTTCACTCGGTTCCTCGGATCATTGTGCTTGACACATTTTAGGATTTGATGTAATCAAATAGCTTTAGCGCACTTTTGCATACTCATATTACATACTGCGATGCGTAGCTGTTGAGATGCATAGTAAATTTCATTAGTTTATATGCCTAAACTTTAGAGGGTAGGGTAACTATTAGTTTGCCTTTGTTCGTCAGTCCGACGTCCATGCATTACGTCTGTCGGAATAACGTGTTAAGTATAAACGCAAATAGTATAACAGCTCTTGTATAGAATCTCTCATCAGCATGGGGACTTAGTCATCTGGTATTGTGTTGCATTGTGACAACATAATCATAGATATGGCCCTTTTTCGCTAAATACAATGTTCATAGGTGTGTTTTTAAACAACCTATAGGTTAATTAGTATTGTGAATACATATGGTTTGTAGAACAATCATAGTTACTTGTTTTTGACCACATTTGTTATATATATATATGTTCTTCAAAAGCTTATTCGTTAAATTAATATAAATATTAAATCTATTAAGCAACCATAACTTTCCAAATTGCAAACGATAGAAACAATTTTATTTGAATCGCGAAGTTGGAGATATGATATTATCTATAAAATAAGCAAAGAACAGTGCGACATGCAGAATCAGCAAATAAATAAGTGCAGCATTGACTTAAGTGGAGCCTATATCCATAGAATGAAAGGTTATGTTCAGTGCAAAAAAGAACCCGAATAAATGACGCAGACTATGATTGGAACTGTTCTGTTAAATAAACTGATGATTTTTCACGTATTTCTGGGAAGCCTGTACTTGGGTAAGCTGATGTAGCAGCTTGTCCACAGCCTGCTCAGTGTGGCGATCTTTGCGGTCACCATATCAATTCTTATATGGACCTCAGCGGTACGGGTACCATCCTTGGGCAGAAATGTTCCCAATTACTTAAAGCAGGTCACTTCTCACAGCATTTCGCCGTTCAAGGTGATGTCTGCACTGGTGTTAGTCGTGCTGTTCACCATAACATTCGATTTCTCCGTGCTGACCTCCATCCCGTATTCTCCTGCTTTATCATATAGTATGTTGGTGAGATATTGAAGTTTACTGCTGGAGCCACCCATTAGGTCAATGTTATCAGCGAATCTCAAGTTGGAGATGGATTTTCCACCGATGGAGATAGAGGCTTGGCGCGTCTCCTGGCGTTTCCGTAGAGTTCTTGGATGACCTGCACCAGCCCTTCGTCAATGATGAATCATCTCATCATGACACACGCAATCGAAAGCTTTCTTAAAGTCGATAAAGTTGGGGAAGAGATTACGTTGGTGTTGAAGGTGTTTCCAAATGATGACTCTGCAGTTGAAGATCAGTTCCACTGTGATCCACCCAGCTTTTAATCGAGCCTGCTCTTCGGCCCGCAGTTCCTTGGTCTAACATGTCAATCGTTTTAGGATGATGCGTAACATTACTTTTCTGGGATGAATGATGAGACTGAAGGTGCGGTAATTATCGCACTGCTTGAGGTTTTACTTTTTTGGAAGGGGGTCGACCAGAGACTGGGTCCACTATTTTGGTCACTTCTTCTCCTCCAAGATCTTTTGGCATAGTGCCGTCATTGCTGAAGTCATTGCATCTCCTCCGTGCTTAATCAGCTCGGAAGGGACGTTGTCCATTCTCGGAGATTTTCCTGCCTTAAGACTACGCACTGACTCGTCCACCTCTGCCTTCAGTATGGACGGCCTTTCGTCGTCCGCTTCTGAAAATGATGAAAAATGATTATGTTAAGAAGAAATATAATTTATTGTATTCAGATACCGGATATTTAAAACCAAAAGGAAGTGGATATCATCTCGATGTACTTAAATGTACACAGTTACATTTAAATGTGTTTAAATTATCAATCTTAACATTAAATGATGTATAAGTTGTATAATGGAACACCATAAATTATGATGTGTTATGTTTTTTTAAATTTCCTTCTTGTTTTCTTTGGTATATACTTGAAAACGAAATGTCACTTACAAGCAATTTCATGTAAGCTGCAATATAATAATGTTTTATTCAATCTGAATCTAGAGTATGACGTCTAGTATCATAACTGCTTGTTCTGTTTTCTGAACTGATTACATGTCTTATAAACAGAAAGGAATTAGTTTCAACCTTATATTGTTTATTAAATTTCAGGTTGCGGCGATTTGATATATTTACTACAAATAAAGCAATGTGATCTACCGACGCGATGTTTCTGACACGAGCCGATGTATATAGCATTTGAAAACACCTAACAATGCGGACTCCAACCACACAAAAGAGCTTTACATAATCGAGTAACGACTACATCGTCACAGGTCCACAGGAGAAATACAAAGCTCATTTAAATGACCAGTTTCATTATTGATGATGGAACGATTTCTTAAAATGAAGAGAACATAGTTTGTTTAACCGAATACTTTGAGTCATTTCAAAGACAAAATAATAAATCCATCATTTCATTTATTGTCCACTTCATAGCTATTTCCCAACTTGACACAAATTAAGAATTACGAATGTTAAGAGTGTTTTATACATACCAACGAAATAAGATTTGTTAACTTAATACTCTTATTTAGGTCAAGCAAGCGCGTAAACGTTCGAAACAAAAAGTAACGTTTGATTTATTTTTTTGTAAGTATTATATCGGTTTAGGAAGATCAGTTTTGTTATATATTATTAATTATGAATAGACAAACGCTGCATACCTTTGTTTTGTAATTTTATGTTGTCCTTTTTTTCTCAAATAACCTCCGTTTATGTAATCTCACTGTAAGTGTTTAGCACGTGGTAATATTTAATTTCTATATTTAGATATATTTGTTTTTGATATAGTTTAATCTAAAATATCATTCGGATCTGACAGTGATAAAGTAGACAGACAACTTAAAACACGTTGAAGAATTTGTGATTTAGGCTATTACAATCAATTGTAAAATCTCTGAGAAGAAACTGAGATGTGTATGTCTTTGTGGTAACAACCATGACGAGTTTAAACGATTTTTGATAACAAATAGTGTTAAATACATTCAAATGCACGTTGATTTCGATTCGCTGTATGGACCTTTGGGTGTGTGCATACCACTTCAATTAGTGGAACAATCCTATCCAATTAAATCTCATGTGCGTTATCGTGTTGCGGCATGCGCGTAGGTTGGAGATCCGTGGACAACGTACTGAACATGCATAATTTATGCCAAGGAGTGGGTGAATGTTAACCATACAGTCATAAAACTTTGTTCCGAAAATGCAAAACACATGCATTCTTAATATCACCAATAATATTCTCCCGTTCAGGCACATAAGCTTATATAATCCTCGCCTTTGGTATATTAATTCATTAAAATAACAGCACTCTTTCTTCATAAACTGGACACTCTATTTTAGTCTAAGCCTCACCGGATATTTTACACAACGATGGGGAAGTAACCTTTATTCTCTATGTATCCGGACGCACTGATATAGCGGGTGTCATACAATACAGGTTGAAGTCAGCGCGGAATATATTATAACATCCTTTCTGTACAATAATGTAGGACATTAATTTACATAGGTATAACGTTTCTAGCGCTTAGATTTGCTTATTTACACCTGTCTTATTACGAACAAACATACAATGTTTCCAATTATTACACTTACTTTTTCGTTTAGATGTTTTCTCTAAAGGGAAATAAACGAGTAATTGTCCGTGATTAGAACCTAACACATTCACACTCAATCTAATGTTTCGTAGTTCATATAATTGTTCTTTTTCATGGAACTAAAATAGACTATATGATTTGTAACAATCTGCGCCTCCTGTATAGTCAGTTTTGCTGTATTATTGTTGTTTTTCGCCTAATTAGGCTTTGTGTGAAGAGTAAATGAGTGTATTAATTAGTGCATCATGTATTGACAAGTTTTTTTTAAAAATCATTAGGGTTTATATGTATTAAGTACTGTCAATTATTTATTTATAATATCCGATATATATTTATAAGTTATAATGTTTTGTAACTCCCTTAATCATAATTCAATTTCCTGTTATAATTTTGTATAGATTTTCATTAACGTTGTTATAATATTGCATATCACTAATGTGTCCACATGGGTCATTGACCTTCTAGAAATGCTGAAAATAAATATTGAAATCTTGAATATTTAATTTTGCATGTTTGGGTACTCACATTGCATCACATAACTACATGACGGTGGAATTTATGCAAGATAACTCCGTGTCATTTCCATGCCAAACCTTTCGTCATTAGATTCAGAGTAAAACGCTTACCCATGGCTCAGTGAACACAAATATATATATATGGGCCGTGTCGCGGCAAAACCTGTATTCGTGACAAAATTTCACATTTTTTGTTTTCCATGGATTGATAAAGACTGTTCTGTGCTTGTTATTATGATACCAAATTTATAGATATAGCCCCATTACTTACTGAGAAATTTTTATTTTAGTAACAGCACTGCAGAGGTGTTTTGACGTTAACAACGTTAACAACGTTTTCAAGTAAACCGCATTCAGATGTATGTTACATCAAAATCCACAATTATAAACAAGACATGAAATAACATTTAAGAACCCATTTATTTTGTTAAAAAAAATATTATCAGGTATCTATTTGTTCTAAAAATAGTTGTGATTAACATTAAACTGTAATCTAACATACGTTGCTTAGCAACAAAGTCCACTTATATTTACATCGACCAGCAAACCATACAGTTTAAATCATTTTTTTCTAAACCAATCTCACATATTTTCACAACATATCATTTAGTTTTTCATAGGAATGCACACATCAAAACAAACATTATCAATTACACCATTAATACATAAACCAACAATATCCAATAATAATAATAATAAAATAATTTCATTGTGTTGAAATGTTAGATTTTTATTTCCCAAAAGTGCTTTTCCTAAAAATTAAGAGTCGAGTAATCTTTAATAATTTTTATAATTATTCTTAGCATGTTCACAATTTATTTATCGTACAGCTTATATTGTATGCAGAATTCTTCGTTTGCCATGAATTCTATAGAAACGAGCAGAAGTGAATACAAATATTTCATTTGATATGAAAAAGTGTTATTTAAATGTGTTATAAATAAACCAATGTATTCAAACAGACATTTAAGGATATTCAAAAAGTAGTGAAGAATAAGTTTGAAGTTATTTGTCATTCGCCTGTAAATATTGACATTATAATGTGTGTAATCTTTCGCCGTAGATGCGATAGATGCGACGACATAACTATAGTTATGTTTCTGGGCAAGGGCAAGTAGCATCCTTGTTAGCATCGCTGAGATATGGCCTGACAACTTTGTACAAGTACTCCTGTCTGTTTCGGCTGAGTCCTTTGGCCTCTACAATCTGCGGTCGTTGGTATGGAATATGGACGCCATCCATAGCCACTGTAACCTTGACCTCTGGACATCCGACTCTCGTGCGCATTGTGACCACACCTGGCTCTTCCGTCGTCATGCGGAAGTACTGATATTGTCTGAAAATAAAAATAAATACTATTTTGGCAAACATTTTAATACGTTTGGATAGGACACACAATTATGATGCATTTGCGAATAATATTCATTTGCATTGGTAACTATAATTGAAGACAATGTGCATGGTTATGTCCGAGTTTTGTTTTTCTTTCGCTTTGTATTGCACTTTAGGAATTTTACACTTTTCGTTAAACAGCAGTATAAAACCGTTATACAGAAAAAAAATATTAACAATTCTACTCAGTGGTGTGAACATTTTCAACCAATTATCATAGGCCTACGTTAGTAAATACCTTATCGCTGGTACAGGACAAAACAGTCGGGACAAAAACCCTTTCCAATCCCGCCAGTTCCATGCCGGATACCTCACTGCTTCATTGGATGCTGAGGACATATTCACCATCTGGGTCAATGAGTCCATTGTCTCAATGTTCGACCTCCTGAATTTCAATGATCAGATTGCTAGTATTGTGAGGAGAAGAAATGTAAACTCGATCTTATTCTACATGCTAAATAAATAAAACACTTCATACAAGGAAAATTTACTTTTTTTTTTTAAATTCTTACACATACAACAAAGGCGGCTTTTAGGTACCTGTAAAGTTTCTTTAAATGCCCAAATCCACTGTCAACCAGACACCTGGCATGTCCTGGTATTTGCATGTGGTATTCTATCACGTCATGTCTGCCGGTCATCACACGCCATGTGAAATAGCCAATGAGGTAGCGGTTCTTGTTCTGACCTGTAAAATATTGCAGACCATATGTTTACATTCTAAAAATACATACTAAAACGTTACTATATTTTTTTTCTTTGTTATTAAGGTAACGTTACACATTCTGTTAAGCCTACTTTAAAAGAAAAATCAAACAATTATTACCATATGCTATATAGTCATAGATATAAATAATGTTTAATTGTTAAGAACACAATATTTACTCATATGTTTGAAATATTTATTCAAATATAACTAAATGAATCATATGATTACCACTGGATAATTTTACAAAATAATACCTGGACAATTATCCGCATGGATGGAGCATGTCGATTCACCACGCCCGTGGGTGTCTAGCACCATGTCCAGCATCGAGATGACAGCATTGGGTCCGTGTGTTTGGGTACCATCTATGCCCATAGTTTCACTTTCATCAATCAAAAAATTGAGCTGTTTAGGCAGTCCATCTATCCGTACACCAAAAATCTGTACTTTGCGAAGGGACATGAAATAAATTGGCCCCATTTGCCGCGAGAAGTGAGGAATGGATACATTTTGACTAAAATCAAAAGTATAGTGGTTTGTTCTTTTATCAGAACTTAATATGCATGTTTCCTTGGCACGCTTTACACAGTCATTATAAAGTTCTCTTTCTTTTTGGGCATTTATCACATGTTGTTTGAAGTTTTCGGCAGCCTCTAACTTTTCACTCTCTTCTATTGCCTTCATAATGTTCTTTCTATGGCCTTCACATGTTGCGCATACATCATCCCTAGGCGAAGCTATTCTAATGTGACACAGACAGCTTTTCCAAATTTCACAGAAAGCAGTTCGCTGTAAAGATCTAACCCCAGCCTCGCGACAACTTTCTATATACTCTTTATGAATGGTTAGTTTTGTTTTACCACTGTCAAGATAAATTGGAGGAGTATTGTCGCTTCCTCTGGGAGCTGCTGGTTGGGGGATACCATACGTGTCCGCATAATTTTGCAAAAATTCAACCACGCGTTTTACATCATCATAAATGACGGCTTGTGATGGTTTCTTTCCTACGTTTCCATGCTTTCTTGGCAATGGACCATTCTGCTTATAATGGTCTACAAGATTTTCTAAAGCTGATCTACCAATGTCATTAACCAGCATAAACGTTTTCTTGCAAACTGGCTTTTGGAATGCATTGTATGAAACCATCGAACGTTTCCTTGGCTTCCCTCGTTTTGTAGTCAGGCCATTTCCACACTTAAGATTACTCATGACAATAATATCCTTCTCTTCCTTTGTCAATTCTCTCATGTTCAATATATGATGGTATACCTGGCCAATTTCAAAATTAACAGTACACTTACTCTTGCAACCACATCCGATCTCGAGAAACTGCCTGACAGTTGCATAGTCAGCGTCCATGTCACCACTGGCGCATGCACCACTGACAATGTATGTATCGTCCACATCACTTTCATACTCATCACTGTTGTTACATACAATGTCATGTTGGTGAATGAAATTTCTGGCTCTACAATCAACAATATTTGCTGCTGAACTGTTTTCGTCCTCACTAAATGAATGATCATTTGGGGAATTTATATAAGTCCCATCATCGGAATTTGAGCTCACCTGAGATGCCGATGGAGTTCGCCCAAAGTGGTCGGACAATAAATTGTCCAGTTCCTGGAAACGTATATAGTCTATGCCAATTATTCAAACATTAAATAATCGATACGTGTTTCTATACGCGAAATTACAGAAATTTGTTTTTGCACTCAGTCATTGAATAAAAGTAGACAATGTAGATCTATATGTGCGATATGCAAGCTATTTCCTACCGAAACAAGGATAATAAGTGACAAAAATCTTCCAAACTTCTATGCAATATTCTTTCCTGCATATTAATCTATTTAAATCTATAAAGAAGTTGGATAAATAATAATTTAGAGACTATGGTCGAGTTTATAATAAAAATCGAAAACAAAAACTAACAAATAACAAATACTATTTTGCTTTGAATTATAAAAACTATTTAGCCTTTAGGATCGGCACAACAAATTAGAATCGATCGGATTCAATATTGGAAAACAAACTTTTTTTTGTAGTAACCCCATGTTTGCAATAAAAGGTTGGGATACACTCTTACAACAATTCATGTACAAATAAAAATAACAAACTTTTAGTCTGATAAGTTCAACCTTAAATAAATTTTCGTTCACTGAATATCTTAACAACGTTTAACATGGTGGTTAATTTGTTAACACGTCTAGTTCGCTATATTCTATTAAATATTTAGATCAAACCAATTTTGCAAAATAGCCAATAAAAATAAAATATACTACTTACTTCTATTCATTATCCATATCACATCATTTCATATTTAATTAACACAAATATAAAACTGTCCAAAACAGCTACACAGATCCACATGTTGCAGTGATGACGAAATCGCGCAAATTAAATAAAATGTTGACGTCACTTTACAGAGAATTTACCAACGTCATAACTGATGTCACGAATACAGGTTTTGCCGCGACACGGCCCAATTATATATATATATATATGAGCTATACAAAGTTTGAATACGATTTCCAATCACACGCATGGGTTTTACAATATATCTGAGTATCAAAATGTATTTAAGGAGCCCGTAGATATAGAGAATACATTGTTGGCGCCGAGATGGAGAAAGTTTATCCGATGAGGCTTAGAAAAAGAAAATATGGCGAGCTTAAGCGAGCCCTATTTTCTTTTTCGGGCCGAACCGGATAAACTTTCTCCATCTCGGCACCAACCATGTATTCTATTTATATAAAACTAGAAAATAATGCACCAAGTTATTGTCCATGGCTGATTTCACTTATATCTTATGTCATGGGTAAAGGCGCATACAAATGCACAACATATGTCAAACGTCAAATCAACTGACGTCAAAACCTAACAAGCGTTACCTTATTTCCAGATGTTGTATATTAATTATAGATCGTGACCAGATTACATGGTCAGTTGATGTCTTGTGTCGTATCTTTGCACTTGCTAAATGGTAAATACACCAGTAGATGCTAGTTCAACAAGTTAATGGACATATCAATTTGACATGTTCATGTAACGATACATGTATTTAAAAAAGAACAACTATAGGCACTTGAGTAGGAGGATTCATCAGAGCCTACCGAGGGGCGGGGGACTTTGGATGGATTTGGACTGATTGGGTCATGTCTTGGAAACGTTAATAACTAATAGAAGAATTATATGGATTTGTCATGTATTGAAAACGTTATTTATTAAAAGAAATATATGGACTTAAAAACATTATATAAAGAAGTGAATAAAGAATTTAGAACCAAATAATCTGCGAGTTTTCTTTTATGTGCTCATTACGGTACAATAGTGCATTGCATTATTATTGTATTTTGATCAAATATTCGTTGATTCATTTCGTTTTAGATACAGTTTCATTCCAGTTTGAAAAGATTGTATTTTACAGAGAATTTTATATCTATGATATTACATCTAAATTGATACTATCTTTGTATTTTAAATGTATAATCATGTAAAACAAATAAACAGAAAAAGTCCCCTTTAAGTAGTCTTTTTCCAAACATTTTGTTTCAAACATTTTATCTATTTGATTTAACGTTTCGTCGTTAAAGACGTGGTGCGATGAACATTTTATCTGATCAATTCATTGATTTCACTTGTAATTGATTTCATCAACGTTTGGTTAAATTTCATGTGTAACATATTTTTTTAACTTGCTAAGATCGTATAAACACAATAGCCAATATTAAACAAACATTAGAGGCCCATATATATTTTACCTTTTTTTTAAATCCGTGGTGTGTGTTTGTAGAACGTTCATTTAGTAGTTGGCTGTCGAAATGGTAATACATGGTAATAACAGGCGCGTAGGAGCAGGGATCGCAGGGGAGCGGGCACGGCCCAAATAATTTTAAAAATGAAAATAGCTTAAAAATATGTTTATATATAACACCATTATAACTTTAAGAAGAATTATATATGGTCTTCGACTGTTAAGAAAGTCGTCCAAGGTTGCAATTAGCATGGGGTCGCGGCTTCTGTAGACCTTGGGCCGCAATCGCGATCAATAAATCGGTTGACCAGAACATGCCGTGTCGTGTATCTTTGGATATTCAGCAAAGAGCTGCTTTTTATGAAACACAATGTTATTACTACATATATGATTTGAAACTTTAGAAGACTATGGTACCGATAACTGGTCAAAAAAGTAATATAAATAGCTTTTAATGTTTTGCGGAAGACAAATCAAAATAAATTGCGCTTATTAAAACGTAAAATAAAGTTGACTTGACAAAATGTTTAAGTTATTTTATTGAAAGTAAGATGCCGCTAGTTGACTTTTTCATTCTTAAATCAAAATTTCAATTTAAATTTATGCTTGTACCAACCTCAACATTTCTATACAATCATTTGGCTTCAAAAACATGTGTTCTTAATTACATTTAAGAATATATCTGACTTTGAAATACTGATACACACTGTCAAACTATGCATCTTGAATCACCGCTTTTAGTTAAAAAAGGCAGAAAAAGCCGTGTTTAACAGCATCAATTTATCACAAAGGCATCCCCCTCCCACAACGAGTGCATCTTCGACCCTTATGTCCCAGGGACAAAACATTTAAGTCTGAAAAATCTTCTATCTTCATTTGAATTTATATCTCCTAAATGACACCGTTTTGCATAAGTCTCTTAATCAAAACTATCACTTAAAACATACTTTTATATCGTAAATTATGATATAAGCATTAAAAACTTGATTTGTCCACAAATCATAAACCATACACACATTAGGCAACATGAAAATTGCAAGCTTTAAAAGTGCAAAAAGACTTGAGCGGTTTATGAAGCGGCGCATGATGTTTATAAATGTCCGTAGATACTTGCGATTCTGGTCTGTTGGAGCATTGTATTGTACGTAGAAATCACGACTTCATTTATTTTTTCATTATACGATATCTAATCTAATAAATAGGAAAGGCAATACAAATGTAAATGGAAAAAGCAGAGCAACATGTTTTGTTATTTCGTTAAATCAAACTAGCGTTGTACCAGTATGTATGTTCATGTCCGCAATAAGAAAACTGCATAACAAAATACCCTGTTCATATAGGCATTAAGAGTGTAAAATATGCATTGTATTGCGTAATCAAATGTATGTTATTTACCTGTATGCAGTAGTATATTCATTAAACTGTACGGTGGTTCATGCAACAATTGTGTGATTTTTTATAATGTAACTAATCATAGTTATAATAAAACGAAACATTCTTACAATTTCTTTCAGGGAAGAAACATTGTAATAAATTGAATAAAAGAAAAAAGTTTTAACTTTAAATGGTTTTGTTCAAACTTTGACAAAATCAGACTTTAGAAAATCGTTAATTTGATCTATAAATTTAATTCACATAAGGAAAACTAACAACCCTTTCTAGGAAAAATGTTAAAACATACGTCAAACCTATTTCGATCGCCTGGCAACGTTACAACGACAATGCAAGGAGGACAATTTCAGCGATATGAATGTTTCTAGATTACTCTACAATCCAAACGTACATTTCATTGATGTATTTTGGTGGTCTTACTCTCTAGATATGTTAATGTTTTTAATAAGAGTGCGATGTTATTCAAATGAGTGTTTATAATTCCAATGTGCACATATGATAGTTTAAACTTTTCTATGCGTCCGTTTCACAATAGCATAGGTATAGACATTCAAGGACAGACGTGCATGAAAGTTATAATTTGATCGATGGGCAATCTCCCAGACAAGATTTCAAACAGTTACCGCATTGGTACGCAGTTTATTGAACACATCGAGTGTATCAGATAGACGTTGCACCAGAAGAAACGTGATGATTAGAACATGTGTTGTAATCAATTACTGGTAAATGAGTTGTATGACTATTTTTTATTTTGGGGCTTCGTACAAAATATATTATAAAATCAAAATGGAATTTCATAAGCGATTGAGCAAGTTGTAAAGAAAGCAACGCAAACATGATGTTTTCCGGGTTTTTGTTTTCACACACGACGCATTTACAAGAAGAAGAGTTAAAGACATGTTATTGAACAGAAAGCGATGACGTAACATTCGCTCCATCTGTTACGGAAAACATTCTGGACGAAAATGTCCCTGAATGGTTATGGACAACAATACCAAATCCATTACTTTGTGTTGGATTAGTAGGAAACATTCCTACAATCAAAGTATTGCTACAACTGTGATTACGAAGGCACCATTGTTGCTCCTTTGTTGTGTAAAAAAAAAAAAAATTTTTTTTTACAGATGATATAAATAATATTATATAGGGTGAGTGTAAATCTCCGGAATATTTACATTTTGAGAAATTCGTATGTGTTTATATAGACTTGTGCGTTTCAAATTTCGTTCTATTTTTAATAATGTGTGTGTTCCTTACTTTGCTCGTTCGACCGAGTTTAATGCATGCCATTCTCGAACAACGAGCAAATCGGTTCAGTGAGAAGATGACAAAGTGGCTTGTTCTTTGTACGGCCTACTTCATTCTCGATACGGCCCCTCTGTGTATCTTTAATATCGTCGAATCTTGCCTGCTTCCGGGATATCACACTTCTGAAAATGATGCTCCAGCACTGGCTGAAATGATTTGGACGGTCTTTTACTTAGATGGTCTTTCAAACTACTGCGTGAATTTAAATTTACACACACCGATGAACGACAGTTTTTATAAGGAGTTCAGAACTCATGATAACCATCGTTAATATTAACAACCTAAACAATTTTTTAATATTTTGCATTTTATTCATTTATATTCGAGCTAGAGTAAATACCTTTATTGTATGTGTAGTATATTATTTATAACGATGCTGTTGTTGTTTTTGCTGTTTATTAAATATTATGGGGCCTCGTTCAAAATAAATTAGCAAGTTATTTCTAACCGAAAAAAAAAACAAGTATTAACTTTTAACTAAAATGAAGAAAAAAGAGACAAATATAAATGTATTATTTTAAACCGTCAATGGAAACATTTAAGTTGTTATACTTAGTTGTTATTTTATAATTATTTGATTTTTTTACCGTTTTACAAGTGCTTTTTTTAACTGTCTTACCTGATAAAACCCCGTCAATGTTATCAAACAATAATACGTTATCTGAAGATGTATACCTTTTAATCAGCTACAGCTGTCTTACGCGCACACATAAAACTTGTTTACTTTTTCGGTTTCCTTGTCTAAATGGAAGGTTAAGGATATTATCTATCAGAATGACACATGCTGCTGTCGCCAAGTGGTCTCTTTCAAACATACTTTCAAGCTGAATGATGTTTGATATTCAATTGTCTCCGATATTGAAATATTTTTATATTAATACGCACTTGCTATCGTTGGTCTTTAATCATTTCAAGAGTACTCGGATATCAATGATTTACATCAAGTAATATTTGGTTTCAACTTTACGTGGGATGCAATATAATTGCAATAATGATGAATCATTTTAAAAGAAAGTATTAAATTTTTTACATAGATCAAGCATACTATTGTGAAGGGGTATTTATTATTTTATACTCCACAGACATTATAATGGTATAGCATTACAAGATGACATACAGTAGAGTTAGCGATTGTGTTCCGCAAGGTTG
>VMBQ01002650.1:14766-37322 GCA_007657795.1 Dreissena rostriformis
TACTACTACTACTACTACTACTACTACTACTACTACTACTACTACTACTACTACATATTCTGATAGAAAAGTTGGCGTAATTCGGTTAATTGAATAGCCCTGGCAGCCGATTTTTTTTTTTACCGATCTGAACCATTTTCAAACTCATCCGTCGTATCCAAGAAACAAATATTCTGACCAAATATCATGAAGATGTGGACCAAAAATGTGACTTCTAGCGTGTTCAAATATTTTCTAGTGTACATTATAATCCAGCAAAGAATGTCATAAATCTCCAAGGATACGAATAGTATCGACGATTTTGGCAGACGCGCTGTATTGACAGCCTTTGTTTTCATTTCACACCTTGCATGTATGTAGCGTCTGTCAAGCGTCACGTGACTAACAGGTGTAGTATGCGAGCATGTACAATGCAAACACTGGAGTCTCCGGTGTGCAGTCAGATGCAAACTTTCGTATGCAAACTGTCGAGTAACACACTTCAACCATATTCGCTCGATGTCAATGACAATGTTTTTTTTTAATTTGTTGATTTATTTATTCTTTAGTTACCCGTTGTTTATGATTCATGTGTATGCAATTTACAATATCTTGTGTCGATTGCCCCCATACATTGAGTGAAACAATAGTTACAAGGATTTATCACATCGTCTGTGGATGTTTCTGTTGAAACTGAAAGTAGATAGAGAAAGAGCGAGGTTCCCGGCCTGCGCGCGCATTTTAATAAGCGAGCGGGGTTGACAGCGATTTAATTATGCATAATGACGCACTTCCGTTGCTTTAGAAAATGGCGAGTGATTTACCTTGTCAATATCTATGTACATAGTCGAACTATCTTTTTTTTTAAAGACGTTTTATCGGAAGATTTTTAGCTCACCTGAGCGATAGCTCGGGGTGAGCTATTGTGATCACTCACCGTCCGGCGTCCGTCCGTCCGTCCGTCTGTCTGTCTGTCTGTCTGTAAACAATTTGTAAACATCTTCTTCTACTAAACCATTGAGCCAATTTCAACTAAATTTCATGTGGAGCATCCCTAGGTCATGGGACAAAAGAATTGTTAAAAAAAAATTGATCACATAACCAAGATGGCCGCCATGACCATATATGGTAAAAACCTTAAAAAATCTTCTTGTTTTTAAAAGGGGGGTAAATTGTTTTTGGCCTGTCTGTCTGTCCGTCTGTCTGTCTGTCTGTCCGTCATTCTGTCTGTCCAAAACTTTAACCTACCTTAAGGTTTTGTCATAACTTTTGCATTATTGATGACAGCAACTTGATACTTGGCATGCATGTGTATCTCATGGAGCTGCACATTTTGAGTGGTAAAAGGTCAAGGTCAAGGTCATTCTTCAAGGTCAAAGGTCAAAAAACACAATCCAAGGGAAGTAATCAGTTTTAAAGGGAGATAATTTCCAATCCTGCCAAATGATAAATAGAAATTTTATTTCAAAGCGGGGCAATAGGGGGCATTGTGTTTCTGACAAACACATCTCTTGTTTCAGAATAGTCTAGTTCCTTTGGCTCTCAGGTGAGCGCCTAAGGGCCCATGGCCCTCTTGTTTTAGTGTATAGTGCAATATTTACAGAGTTATGTGCCGTTGAACAAATTACACATGTGTATTTTCTGTTATGAACTTGTATAACAGTTTTCTTTGTATCAACATTAAACTGTTTGTGTTGTTTATACTATGTAGAATTGCAAGACATTTTTTTTGTGTATAATGCAATATTATTTGCAAAGTTATAATTTTGGATACTTATGTCATAGTACATGTGTACTTTGTGTCGCAAACAGTTTTCTGTGTATGATAATGAACTTTATAAAAGCGTTGTTTGCACTATGAAGATGTGCAAGACTTTATTTTTGTGCAGTTATTTGCACCGGAACTTAGGCAATTTACTCCATAAATCAACATAAAGCGTTTTTGTGTTTTTGTGTGATAAATGTGAATTAGTGATACAAAAAAGTTCTAGATTAATTTTACTAATACATGTACTTTATGTTGTTTTGCCCCTGGGGTGGGAGGTTGTCATAGTAGTCATATTCTGGTGTTTATTTCTGACACATGCTTGTCATTGAGCTTGGTGAAAAGATGAAAGGTGGTGAGAGCAACTAACGACATTTTCGATAGAAGATCAAATCTTTTAGGCTTTTGAGATAATGTTTCCCATCTTGTATATTGAATAGAAGTATTAATTGTTGGTTTATATTAAATCATTGGTTTGCATGTGATTCTCGCATATACATACCTGAATAAAAAAACTACAATATTGATTAGTTACATATTTTTATGTCACCCAGTCTATACTGGGGGACATATTGTTTTTGCCATGTTTGTTTGTTGGTTTGTTTGTTTGCACAAACTTTAACATTGGCCATAACTTTTGCAATATTGAAGATAGCAACTTGATATTTGGCATGCATGTGTATCTCATGGAGCTGCACATGTTGAGTGGTGAAAGGTCAAGGTCATCCTTCAAGGTCAAATATATGGGTTAAAATCGCTCAAAAGGGGACATAGTGTTTCATTTGAAAATTTCCACAGGACATTCAAATAACACATTAAAATTATAGCTCAAAATAACCCACTGATTATGTCTAGTATGTGGAATTAAGATGTATGATGCTTTTACAGATAACGGATGACAAAGGTGCTCCCCTGTCTGATGTCCTGCTATCATTGAGTGGGGAGAAACAGTATCGCAGCAACAACCTCACCCATGAGGATGGCACCATGATCTTCATTGGACTGGTAAATATATAGCCTCCTCCTGGGAAAACTGGGCTTTATGCTTGTGCTTAAAGTGTCGTCCCAGATTAGCCTGTGCAGTCTGCACAGGCTTATCAGGGACAACACTTTCCGCTTATATGGAATTTTGCATCTAAAGGAGGTCTCTTTTAGAGGAAATCTCCAGGTATGCAGAAAGTGTCTTCCCTGATAAGCTTGTATTCACAAGCCCTGCAGTTTTGCAGCAACAACCTGACCCATTAGTAGGGTACCATGATCTTAATTGGACTGGTATATATTCATGGACTTAAAGACACTCATTCTGTTGACCTTGTTGTCTGAGGTGTGATTTTTCTTCTTTCTGATTGTTTACTTCTTTTCAATGCTAGCATTGATGAATAAATGAGCCTCATTTTGGGAAAATGGAGCTTAATGCATGTACATAAACTGGCTACCCAGAAATAAAAATTAGTGGATTTCTCTTTTCTTTTTTAAAGATGAATTAAATAATTGCAAACTATTGTCCGGACAGTAATTATAATTTAGCATTAGTTTTGGTGTTATAATAACAAAGTTTGGAAAGTGTTAGTAGAAGTAGACAAAAAAGGAAGGTGTAATGGGATTATCAGAAAATTTGCTCTTACCACTATTGAGTTATACCACCTTTAAACAAGTTCAAAATAGGTGTGAACAACAGTACATTTTGTGTTTTTTTTTGTACTCATATTTAGTGGTTATAAAGCATTAATGTTGCTGTCCAGCTGGTGCAATGGTTTGTGGATTTAATTTTATTTACTTCAGGGGCATGTGATTTAAGTGTTTAAGTCAATATTCCTTTAAAATGTGTTAAATACTTAATATAAAAAATGGAGTACCAGTTCTTAATAAAAATCCTTACACAAAAAATGTTGGGTACAGTGACATATAGTTGGGGCATTTGTGACTGTTGAACACATTTCTTATTAAATTTATTAGCTTAAATATAATACTAATAATTAAGCACCTTTGTTGCACTTATACTTCACTTTTATACAAGATGTAATTAAAATTGAACATTGTAAGTTTTTTTTGGCACCTATTAATTACTCTGATGGTTAAACAATTTAGTGTTTCTTTCTTGCTAATTGAAATGGATACCTACATAACTCGAGACCTTTGATGACTCGAGCATTTCTGTCACCGCAGTTTGAACTCTAGTTAAAAAATTATTTCTACATTTTATCAGTTCTCCCATTACTCCAAGGTCACAAAACAGAGCAAGAATTTCACAAAATAGCTAGCCTATAATGCTGGCCTTGTTTATGGGACCTAATTTCACACTCAGCACATGACCATAAATTTCTCTGAAGGAGCTTTGCAGATACATTTAATGTGTTGCCAATCCTGTTTTTATGGTACTCAAATTTCCAACATAGAAGAAGACCATTAAGTTTACTATAGTAGCTTTTTTCAAATTTGTTTAGTTTAAACCTATTTATTCTATCTTGATTGCATCGAAAGCCTTAGGCCTATTGAAACGCCCTTGAGTCCGTTTACTGGGTGCAACAAGTAATTGGTGTCTTTTGGGGAAATCTAAAGAACGCTCCTACAATCTGAAGCGAACCCATGACCTCATGGTTGCTAGACATACACCATATTCACTAAGCCACGGTGACATGAACATTTTCAAAATTGTTCTCATCTTTGGAATTTATTTACTATACCAACATTCCCCTGCAGAGTCCAGGCCAGTACTTCTTGAGGCCGATGATGAAGGAGTACAACTTTGATCCCGTGTCACGCATGATTGACGTCACTGAAGGGACCACCGTCAATGTGGACATTAAAGGGGCCAGGACCGCCTACAGGTGAGTCGGATATAATAAGTGCTCCAGGTAGGCCTAAACAAAGCAGGGCCTTTTTTCCCCTTTAAGAAAATAATAGTTTTTTCACAAATTTGAGAAGTTTGTGACTCAAATTTTCACTATTAAAAAAAATTGCAACTAAAATTTCCAGAAATTGAAGAAGTTTGTGACTCATTTGTTCACAATTTTGAACAGTTCGTGACTCATTTTTTTCAGAATTTAATTTTTTTTGCTACTTATTTTTTCCAAAATGAGGGGGCCATGACCACTTCACAAAGTTGGGAAAAAAAGCCCCAAGGTCCCATCAGGCCCAATTGGACCCCCACCATGCCCTTTTTATGATCTGATCATTTGATAAAATGAAAAAATATGTTATATAAAATATATACATATATATAAAACATTCTTTATTGAAAATATGCCACCCGGATAATATGAACGCATACTCTAAAGTGCCCTTTTGACAAGTAAGTACCCTGTCCTCTTCAAATCCTAGCTAGAGAAATGGCACTGGGGAACATGAATGTTTTTGAAGAGGCTCTTTTAATTAACAGTGCTTGTCAGTAAGGGTATCATGTTAAAACGTTTAAACGGTCGCGTTTTGTGTTTTTCTCAAACACGTTTACAAAAACAGTAAACGTTTAAACAACAGTCAATATCAATATAATAAATATTGGCGTGCAAATAACGTAGCCGACAAGCTGTACGAAGTATATCGATGACGAACTGCGAAATCCGGGTACTTGCGGTAAATCCGGGCACTAGTAATTTATTTCTGATTGGTAAGCGGATGGCACGGACATGAACGGAAACTTACGAAAAGTCTTCGCTACTTTCCGAAAATCTTACAACTTGACAACGAAACCGTGCATATGCTGAAATCTTGAAATATTTTAAGTGATTGATAAGCAAAGTAAAGCACTGCAATAGCATGTTGAAAAGCAATATTTTAACCAAATTATATATTGATTACGTTTTTGCTAGTTAACTGGTTTTTAATTTTCTGCAGTCAATCGATATTCACATTGTATTTCATGTGCAAAATATGTACATTTTTTTCGGAGTGTCGTTTTCGGATACAGTATTTTTCGACGATTTTACATAATTTTTGACGTTCTTTAAATTGTTTTTATAGAATGACAAATACACATGTGGTGATAGTGACCGTGATACGGATGGTCTGGTTTACAATATTTAATGGTTTAAATATGACGTCATTGCGCGAATGGGATATGCACTGAATATAACTTCCGGTAATAAAAACTACTTTCAGTTTGGAAATGCGATGGTACTGATGCTTTTAAAACGGACATAAGGATACCGTTTAAACGGTAACGTTTCGTTTATTTCATTTCGTTTAAACGTTTAGAAAAATCTGTAAACGTGATACCCTTACTTGTCAGTCAGTGAAATCCACGTCAAATGACCTCATGTCAATATAAAAGATTATGTCATTTAAATGTGTGTTACTTCTTTATCTGGGTAAGACTGAAATAAAGCAAAGTGGATATGGTTGAGGTTTATTCTAACTTTGTATGCATGTTGATGGGATACAAACTATATATGAGCTTCGCTCTTGGAAAACCAGGCTTAATGCATTTGCTAAAAGTGTTGTCCCAGATTAGCTGGTGCAGTCTGCACAGGCTTATCAGGTATGATACTTTTCACCTTGACTGGATTTTAGTTCAGAAGATATTTTTTAACACGAAGAGGCCATATGTTGTCCCTTGGGAAATACTTTACGCACATGTATTGATTGGGGTATTCCAAGATCTCAGCTTAAATATGTTTGGAACTTTTACAGGTCTTTCTAGATCAGTTGGTAGAGTGTTGAGCATTGATAGCAAGTTCGAGTTCCCAGCCCTGCCACATTCCTTGTGTGGTGCTACATGTATATCACTAATGTATTACTGTCATCATTATTTCCCTACCTCTTACTCAAGAAGAGCAGTTGTCAGTTACTGCTATTAGTACTTGTAAAGAAATGATAGATCTGGGATCACATCTCTAAACTCTTTCCTACCTTTAGTTGCTATGGAGCAGTGACCTCACTGAATGGGGAGCCTGAGCCGGGTGTGTTTGTGGAGGCCTTTGGAAAGGACGAGTGTTCCATGTATCAGGAAGAGTCAAAAACAGAGCCCAATGGACACTACCGCATCCGTGGATTGCAGGTTGGTTACAATGTACATTGTAGTTTGTCCGCATCAATCCCAATCTATTACTTGGTTGCTATTGTGACAGAAATAAGTGAAGACTTAAAAAGTACTTCATCTCACTCCAACATTAAGTCAGTAGGGGACTACTGTTTTGTCTGTGACAAGTGCATCCACAAATGGCATTTGGCCCTATAAAAATTGAGAGTTGGTTCAGGAAGAGGGAGAAACAGGAGATTCCCAATTACAATGGCAAACATGGGTTGCACTTTGGTTGAACATTTCAAGTGAAAGATGAGTTATTAGGTTTAACATTTCTCGCTAAGTAGCAAAGTGAAAACGGCTACATGCAACCAGCATAACACCAGAAGTGCCTGCAAGTAACTCGTAGTTTGTTCAGTTTTTATGCTGTTTTCTGCTCATCAGTATCTTATGGTTGGAAATGAAGCATTTGAAACTTTAATGGGAAGTAAAGACATTAGTTTAATTTGATTTTCTAAGGAACTACAAATTTGTCAAAATGCGTATCTGAGTGGTAAAGGGTTAAAGTTGAGCAGGGTATCAAACCTTCCCCATCACAGTTTTGGCTCAAGTGTGTTTCTAAGGATGTTCTTGTCTGGATGTACACAAAAGTACTGGAGCACTGTTGCATGTAGTAGAAACCATATTAGCATTGCTTTGAGAAAACGGGGCTTAATGCATGTTGGTAAAGTGTTGTCCCAGATTAGCCTATGCAGTCTGTTAATGCACAGGTTAATGAGAGATGACGATTTCCGCTTGCATGGAATTTTTCATTTAAAGAGGTGTCTTCTTAATGAAAATCCAGTGTGGACGGAAAGTTTTGTCCCGGAATAGTCTAGGCGGACTGGGTTGAAACTAAGTGCTCATTCATTAAGCCCAGTTTTCTCGTAATGCATCTTTCAATACTTTTATTGTAGCCCAAGTGCAGGTACGAGGTGCGTCTCAAGATTGGAGATATGAACAAACACATCGAGAGAGCTGCACCCAAGTACAGGCTGGTTCAGGTTGGTACTTATGTATGCAGTCTCTTGAACAATCTAAGGGAGGTATTGGCTAAGGGAGGTATTGGCTATGGGAGGTATAGGCTAAGGGAGGTATTGGCTAAGGGAGGTATTGGCTAAGGGAGGTATTGGCTAAGGGAGGTATTGGCTAAGGGAGGTATTGGTAATATGCCTTGTGGAAATTGAGCTAAAAGATGACACAATACCTCCATCAGAGTATTACTGTTAAAGCTGGAACAAACAGGTTTCCTAACTACATAAATGAAAACAAAACAAATAAACTAGAAAACAGGAATAAAAGGAACGTGTCGTCAAAAATGAGAGTGTGCAAATTGCAACGAATCTTGACAGGACTTAACAGCATTAATCCACGTCCCAGAATGCTGTTTGTAGATTGGTTATTTAGCGTAAGATGAAAATAAGTCATAAGTTATGCATGAAGTTCTGCAGCCCATTGCCTTGGAAAGTTGCACCACACATATGTAATGACCACACTTTTAAAATCATATTAAGATTGTAAATGTTTTTAGTTAATCTGAGCACGATGTTTTAGAGGGCAAAATTTGGAGTCACTCTTTGGGCAGCTTGTAGAGCACTGGACTACAAATCTGAAGTTCACTGGTTTTGATCCCTGGCCCAGCACCATATAAATTGTTTGGAGAATGGTCATGAAATCCTTTCTATGGCCATTCTCCCCCCACCTCTGATTCAAGTAGGGCAGTTGTTAGTAACTGTCATAAGTATGTGCACTTTCTGGTCCTTCATTTTCTTTAAATTTTGAATGCCTTTTGCTATGGAAATATAACCTGAACAGCTAGTTAAATGGGTAGAGTGCTGGACTACAAATCTGAGACTTATACATTCCATATCTGGCCCTTTCACATAACATTGTGTTGACTGATCATGAAATCCTTTATACGGCCATTCTCCCCTTTCCTCTGATTCATGTAGGGCAGTTATCAGTTACTGGCATAAGTATGTGCACTTAGTACTGGAAACTAGCCGAGGAAAAGTGTGAGTTGGTTAACTTGCAGCTGTGATATGACTGAAATACCGCAAAATATAGAACTAAACAAATAAACAAAGCTCTTGAAATACAGGTTTCCAAAGGGTTTCAGTTTTACTCCATTTTTTGCTACAGGTGGAGAATGCTGATCTCAAGGCCGTGGACATTATTGCGTTCAGACGTATGAACCAGATGGACATCAGTGGCAACGTGATAACTGACCCGGAAAATCTGGCAACACTCAAGGTATATCAACGGTGCGGTGTTCTGGGAAAATGGGGCTTAATGCTTGTGCAAAAAGTTTCCGGTTGGACTGGATTTTTGTGTAGAAGAGAATTCTTTAAACAAAAAATTCATAAAAGCAGAAAGTGTGATCCCTGGCAAGCCTGTGCGGACTGCAATGGGTTATCTGGGATGATACTGCGCACATGCATTAAGCCTCATTTTCCCAGAACAAGGCTCAACTGTGTGCCTTCAAGGGACTTTTTCAAAGATTGGAAAAATTACAATGAAAAACATTCAATCAACTTTTGTCTTGCTATTAGAATGATTTAAGACTATTTCATATATATATTTGGTAAGTAAATACATAAATATATGAGGAAAAAAACCCCATACAAGTGCAGTTATCTTTTCAATCCAACAGTCCTACAACTCAGTGTAGGCATTCATTTTTCTATG
Source organism: Dreissena rostriformis (assembly GCA_007657795.1). Classification (NCBI taxonomy): domain Eukaryota; kingdom Metazoa; phylum Mollusca; class Bivalvia; order Myida; family Dreissenidae; genus Dreissena; species Dreissena rostriformis. The sequence continues at coordinate 24,198 of VMBQ01002650.1, forward strand.
CATGTTCTTTAAGTTTAAATGTGTTTAAACAAAATACATTTAATGACTTCTTTGCAAAAATGAAAATCTGTTAACGAGTCCCTATGATGTGAACCATAGAAGCTAATCCTGCACCTGTATTATTACGATTCTTCAGATATTCCCTTATCTTATTGAGTTACTGTTCTACATAAATGGTATAAAAGAAATTAATCCATGAGACGTCGTGACAGATGTTGGTGTACATTAACAGTACGTTGAGTTATGAGTTGTGCTCAGATTGGTTAGATTCCACTGACCACACTTTGACAATTAAGCGGCTTTTATAGGGAACAGGCAATTATAGATAAATGCTTGTCTTCATTCAAGGTTCCTTTTTTACATCATTATCCACTTACAAATAATGCTAATTTATTTTTGTTTAAATGAAATTTGGTGGATTCATCAAATCGGGCATTGTTTTTTAAATCTTAAATTCCTGGATTTTTTTTAAATGTCCGATATAAGACGTTTTTTTATAAGACTTTTGACTTTAATGTTCGTTGCACATTTGATTTCGTGGTTTTATAAATACCCTAATCTGTTTGTATTCAAGGTGCGCGTGTACCGAGAAGACAACCCCGGTGTTCCCTTGACGACGATCAACCTTGGCGTGGTCAGCTTCTTCTACCTGCCCTCCCTACAGATGGACGATGCTGTAAGTTGGAGTTTGATTAATCAAAGATTTGTAAAATTGAGATTGAGTTATCGACCATTCGTAAAATTGAGTTTTTGTTATGCACTATACTCGGACATTGTGAATCATATGAGCTTCTTTCTTGGAAAACCGTGCTTAAAGCATGTGTATTCACCGACATTTTGAATTTATGAGCCTCGTTGTCCCTAATAAGCATTTGCAGACTGCACAGGCTAATATATTTTGCACAGACTGCACAGGCTAATATATTTTGGGATGGGAGTTGTACAAAAAAATCAGATATTCCAAAATTGTGTTCAGTTTTTTGTGAAACATTGGCTGAGCCTTCAGACGAACTTATACAAACAATTTTCAAGTTACATGAAAGTTTTCAAATAGGGTGGTACAATAAAACAATATTTTCATGAATCATAATTCATTTGTTTATTACAAATTAATTAGGGACGTCAATAAATATCTGGATATCCAGATACAAGGTTAGTTTGTCGGACAAAATTTAATATCTGAATACATGATTTAGAAAAAGAAAAACAAACAGACGTTAATGGATTTTTGGCATATGAACCCCCTATTTTTCATGTGTATTGATTTAATTGACCTCTACAGACAGGCCTTCCTGTTCATAGCATGTCATTCACCCTCTGTCGGTACACATTTTAAGTTTTAACATATGGTGTTGCTTCACACAACACTTGCATTGTTATGGCACAGGCCAATCTGGGATGACACTTTCCGCTTTCACTGGATTGTTTAAGAAGAGACCTCCTTTAAATGAAAAATTCGATAAAAGCGAAAAGTGTCCTCCCTGATTAGCCTGTGTGTACTGCACAGGCTTATCTGGGACAAAACTTTATGCACATGTATTAAGGAAGTTTTTCCCAGAGCGGTGCCCATACTGATTCTGGCATCGGTTGACCTCTCTTATGTTAATAGTATAAAATAAATATTTCATTTTTTATACATTTTCAGACATACATCGTGAAGCTTGAAAGCACATTGTCCAAGACAAGTTACGAGTTTGACCAACCAGAAATTGAGCTCAAAGCAAATATCTCCTATAAACACATCACATTCACTTTCAAGCCCAAGGTAAGTGCGGAACTATGCATGGGAGTTTTGTCTACAAGCATGAAACTTTAGTTTATCTAATCAAGCCCCCAACCTTCCCTCCCCCCCCCCCCCNACACTCAGAAAAAATATAATGTTTGAATTGTAAGAATTATAAGAATGAAGTTTCACTGTTTAATTTGAGTTTTCAAGGAAAGACTCTAGAATAATGCTGACGTTAAGTCTGTTTTGAAATAAATATGAACCTTGCTCTTGCAAAATGGTGATTAATGCATGTGTGTAAGGTAATGTCATAGATAAACCTGTGCAAACGCACAGGTTTATCAGGTTCAACACTTTCTTTCCGCCCAGGATTTTCTTTCTGATTGCGCAGGCTTATCTGGAACGACTGTTTACACACATGTATTAAGGCCTGTTTTCCGAGAGCATTGCTCATATAATACATTATTGCATAGGAAACTTACTATTTCACTGAGTATTCTGGTGTTTTTCAGAGAAAGACACTTGAACAAGAGTTAAACCAGAGTTCCGTACTCATGCTGCCGTTCACTGTGCTGGTCATCCTGGCCCTGTACAACTACCAGAAGGTAAATATGATGGCTTTCTGCCCCCCTTGATTGGTTGCATAGTTCATTGCACGTGTCAGTCTGTAGGTATGTACGTAGCTTCGTATATCCTGAAGCTTGTGTTTCAGAAGTATGGCTCTTTGTCTGGCCTGTCTGTCTGTCATTCTGTCCCAAAACTTTAACTTGGACATTACTTTTGCAATATTGAACATAGCAACTTGATATTTGGCATGCATGTGTATCTCATGGAGCTGTGTGTCTTCATTTTTTATCGAGTGCACCGGGATTGTCTCCCATATGGCCATCACCCCCAGAAAGACATGTAAGTTGGTTACGGGGGATAGTGCAAGATACAGGAGACACCCCGTTCCAGAGGTGACCCTGGGTCTTTTAGTGCCCGGTGTATAGCACCTAGTACACTGCACCTTGGTTTAACGTCTCATGCGAAAGACGAGTAAGTAGGTTAGGTGCAGCGGGGGATCGAACCAGCGATCTCTGGATTGTGAAGCCAGTGTGTTACCACTAGACTACGGATCCGCTACACTCATGGAGCTGCACATTTTGAGTGGTGAAAGGTCAAGGTCATCCTTCAAGGTCAAAGGTCAAATATATGGGTCAAAATCGCCCAAAAGGGGGCATAGTGTTTCTCAAACACATCACTTGTTTATGCTTGGTAGGGTGGCATATAGTAGTTGCACTATCCATCCCTATGTCTTTCCGTCCATCCAGCATCTGTTTCCAGAGGTTTTTTTCATGCGTAATGGGGGCATCAGTGTCTGTGACACATTTCTAGTTTATTTGTAGGTATGAAGTGGCTACAGTTTAAGCGTATATTTACTGTTTTTTATTTATTGTCCGTGTTTTAGGAATTTTAAAACATTTAAGAAAAACTGTATGCATCAAACACAGTTTAAAGATTTCTGTTACTATATGAAACTATAAGAGAATCAAACACATATTTTAGAAGTATTTTTGTTTAGTTAATCAGGCAACAAAGGGCCTGTCATTTTGGTTTTGTTGAAGTATCTTCCATTTAACAGGAAATTGTTTCCCTTTCTTTATTCTCTAGTTTTTCCCCTTGGTAAGCAGTTTTACAGTCAGGTGCAGGCTGCATTACAAAACCGACAGAATGCAGCACTCTATCAGCAACAACATCAGCAATACTTTCTTTTACATGCTCTTGAATAATTTCCCTTTGTTCATTCCACAGTTGCTTCCCCTGGGTAAGCAGCTTTATGGTCAGGTGCTAGTGGCAGTTCAGAACCGACAGAATGCAGCGCTGTATCAGCAGCAGGCTCAACAACATGAGCAGCAACATCAGCAATACTCACTACTACATGATCTTGAAGATTCACCGATGGTCAGAAAAAAATCAAAGCCACGAAAAACTTGAAATGAACCTATTTCTGTAGGCAGCTTTATTTCTTGCAATTGTATTCATTAAAGTCATGGAAATTGAATATTCAAGATTGTTAATATTCAAATGAATCATTTGTTTTGTGGATATCAAATTTAATTTGTTTGGTGGATATCAAATTAATCATTGTTATCTGCATTTTTCATTTTTTTTTGGGGGGGGGGGTAATAATTATAGTCAACATATAAAAAGATAAGCATGTGGATCTAGCAGTTACATTATTTATTTTATTACATTCTTTTTACAGAAATTAATACATTTATTGGTTATATGTTTGCTATTTAAAAGTTGTATGTTAAGAAAGTAAATTTGCAATTGTGTTCACATCATTTTCAAGATATCCATTATTTAAGTGATAAACATAAGTTAAGATTTGTATTTAGTATTTAATGTAAAATTGTTTGTATCCTCTCACAACAATGTTACTTGCTTAGATATTTATAACTTACAACATATGTAATATTACAAACCTAAAACATGTTTATGTTAATCTTTGATTGTTTTACAAACATTGTTGACCTGGAATAATCTCAGATATTTTTCAAGTCTGAATAGGTTTAATGGTAAAAGCATTGTCAGCTTATGTTGACATCCAAATGAAAATTGTTTATTATAAATAACAATCCCTGTTGTCAGATAATTTTTTTTAATTCAGCATAAATATGCTTTAAAAAGAGTTGTTCAACTTTACGAAAAATGACTTTAAAAAAATGGTCACAGATTCAAAAAGAATGTATGCATTATATTTAAACAACAAAATAACACTACTGACGAAGAAGAATGTAAAAAATATGTTTGTTGATTGAAAATCATCAATCAAATCGGAAAAATAAAAGAGTATGTAACACTTTTCATCAATAATTTAGCAAAAATATGTATTACTGAGTGTAAAAATTACCATTTGATTTTAAAAGCCTGTGTTGTCTAAAGGTAGAGCATTAGCTTTGAATTCAAGAGGTCCCTGGTTGGAAACCAAGGACAGACATTTCTTGTTGAAATATATTTCCCTTGTTATTATAATTATGTAAAGTTATTCCAAATATTATAATATAAATAGTTTATAAAAAAAATCTGTGAACAAAATCCTTTAGGAACTTCATTGTGAATATCAGTTGTATTTTATGTTGTTGCATGCATGCTTTATTATAGTCAGGTATTGTGAATCATGAGAGTATGTCTGTTTTTTGCATCTTTAAGAACGTAATAAATAATCATGATTATTTATTAACCATTTAATGGGCAAATGTTTGCTGTCATATATTTTGTGTGTGTGCAAAATCTTAATGCCCCTAAACAGGGTTGTTATCAATGCTTTACTTCACTTTATCTCAGCGTCCTAAGTTTTAGCTCTAGTTAAAAAATAGTTGTCTTAAACAATAAGTTTGATAATAAGATAGTTATACTTTTTTCTGAGATAGAAATTTTGTATTAGTAAAACATTAAAAGTTCTGTAAATAAAAAAGAATTGTTGGAAATTTCATTGAACCTTTAATTATGCAAAAATGTATCTTAACACAATTTTATAAGAACATTCATTCGAGTAATTGTTTGTATACTTGTGACATATTGTATGAACATCTGTATTTTGTGTGTACGATTTTATAAATAAACAGAAACTGTACATTCTGCTATGCCTTTATTTCTGTATTCAAGTTTATTTTTGCAGTTAAAAGTTCTTGTCAGTTTACCTAACTTTGTTACATCGCAAATGGTCAAAAATTGCTGCTTAGTGCTATTTATTTCATAAGAGCATATTCTGAAATTCTAGCAGGTTTTCCTGCAAAATGTATTCCAAAAACATTTTGCAAAGTTTCTCATAAATTGCAGACTAAATATAACAGAATAATCTGTATTTTTGTGGCAACCAGGTATACTAGAAGAGTGTGTCCTAGCACACCTGCCTAAGTAACATTCTGTCACACAAAAGTTTGGACACATTTTGATGCCCCCCTTCGAAGAAGGTATATTGTTTTGCTGGATGTCGGTCTGTTTGTCGGTAGACCAGTTCGTTTCCGATCAATTACTTGTGAAAGAATTGACCAATTGGCTTGATACTTCACATGTGCATTGGCCTTGGACAGTAGATGCCCCCCCATTGAAATTGGAATCACTAGGTCAAAGGTCAAGGTCACTGTTACACTCGGTGTGAAAATTGTTTCCGATCAATAACTCGTCAACGATATGAACAATTGGCTTGATATTTTACATGTGCATTAACCTTGGACAGTATATGACCCCTATTGAAATTGGGGTCACTAGTTCAAAGGTCAAGGTCACTGTGACATTAAGTGTTTAATTGGTTTCCGTTAGATTTGTCATCAAAGGTCAGTTTTGTTGCAAAATATCCTGCGTCAAGGCCCTGTTTGGGGGCATGTGTCTCCGACCGCGGAACTCTTGTTAATTTAAAACTTCATTTAACTGGACCAAAATCAATTGACTTTTTTTTGCCATATTAAAAACACAATAGCATTTGAGGTGACCGTCTTGTTGAATAATCACTTCCTCTGATCATGTTGGGCCAGCTGGCTCAGTTGGTAGAGTGCTGGACTACTAATTCCAGGATTGCAGGTTCGATCCTAGGCCTTGCTACATAACTTGTGTGGGCATTGGTCATGAAATCCTTTCTACAGCCATTCTCTGCCTACCTATGATTCAAGTAGGGGCAGTAGAAAGTTACTGGAATAAAGTTGTGTACTAAGCACTGGTAAACCACCTAACGAATAAAGTGTGATTAGGTTAACAGACCATCACGATATAACTGAAATACTGTTAAAAACAACAAAAACAACTTGACCAAAAAATCTTCTGATCGTAGAGGATGATTTCAAATGAAAGAATATGATAAATATTAGAAAAATGACTGTTTTTAGGTGTTAATGAAATTAAGAAAAATAATGTGGAGCTATACATTTAAAAAAAATAAGTTATAATTTTTTTGAAGAAGTTTACGTTCTAAGCCTCAACCTCTGTGATTCTATGTAGTGTGTTTTAATAATTCACATGCCCTTCATTTCAGCAACGTATTACTTCTACTTGTCTGTATGCTGTGAGCTCAAAATAAAGTCATAACTTAAGTTTGTTGTTTCCTTTGGAAAGACAGTTGCTCAACTCATATCAGAACAATCAATATAAAACACAAACTGCAATTTTGGAAAATGTGTATAATATGAGTATATTTGTATAATTGCAGGTTTGCTGCATAAAAATGTATATCATGCAAGAAAACACACTACATGTAAATGATATTGGCTACATAAAATTTCAACTTGTGCAACCTTGTTAAGTTTAAATACATGTGTGTACATACAAAGTTGTGAAATAGGTAGAGATTTTCATTTTAAATGACATACAACCATTTTTCCAAATTGAAGAGGTCATAATTAACATCTGTCCTGATACAAATTCTCTTCTCAGATCCAAGACAGTATACAATTTTCCGAACTGTAATTGTCACAAGTGAATTATAGCCTATCAAATTAATAATTGCAACGTCTCATGCATACAGCTCATGCAGTCATTGGTGGAAAATTGACAATGTACGACACACATGTAGTCATGCAATTATTGGAAGATATTTGGCACAATAATGTATAGAAATAAGTATTATTGAAAGAATTTATACATCCTTTTAATACTGTAACAATAATAATACCACAACATATTTGACGTGAAAAACATATAGTTTCAATAACATAATAACATAAAATTGACAGTAAATCTTTAGAATAGTTTACCCCCTTGTCAGTGAAACAGTAACATAATAACATAAAATTGACAGTAAATCTTTAGAATAGTTTACCCCCTTGTCAGTGAAACAGTCACAGTCTTTCACAACACAATTGTGAATGACATTACTTAACAAGACCTGTCACCATAGGATGACATATGCCCCCTTTTTCCACATTTTTGTAAACCTAAATGCAAAGTGTGATGGAATTTCAGACAGACAGTGCGATCACTAAATGCCCACCTTCGGGGGTATAACAAGACCTGACACCATAGGATGACATATGCCCCCTTTTTCCACATTTTTGTTAACCTAAACGCAAAGTGTTTTTCCACATTTTTCGAAACCTAAACGCAAAGTGTGACGGAATTTCAGACGGCCAGTGCAATCACTATATGCCCACCTTGGGGGCATAACTATACATGGATGTTATTATTTCATTGAGAAATAATAGAAATTGTTACATAATTCTATCTCTTTACTCTTAATCCTTCAACCATGGACAAACTGTAAGACCCAGTGGTCTACGTACATCAGATCTACTGGTTAACTGAAGACTGAGACCCTATTTGCACCTTGCCACAAGAATAGATTGCCAACCATTGGCCTGTCTCTGACATCATAAAAAAACTTATTTAAATTACATCTATTGCAAACTACAGCCAGCCTGAGAAAGTTACCTCCATATCGCAGAATACATGGCATGTCACAATGAACATCTAACAATAAATCTAAATTACAGAATTTTCAAAGATGGAATACTTACGAGGCATCATTATCTATGGTAACTGTATGTATGACTTGTGAGTTCAATAATTGTTGTTTTTTTTTCATTTTTTCTTTATAAACTGTCAGAATTTCAATTTGTTGTAAGATCTAAGAGAAGACATGACCAACGTTCTGAACTGTTGGTTTCACACAAACTTCAAAGGCAGGTCAGGTACGATCAAAATAACTCCTCCTTTGTCCAAGTTGGATTGTTCAACTATTAATGAGGTCATGAATGGACTACAAAAGTCTGTCCCGAGAAACTGTCTTCTCTTGTCCAAGCAAGACTGGCCACCATTTTGCCAAGCCTGCCACAGGCGCTCTGTAAAATCAATATTTTTTGTGGCATGACATGTTGTAATAACGGTACTTTGAACAATTAAATAAATAAAAAATATATCAGAAAAATTTAACTTTGTTGTGTACTGAAATTTCAGAAAAGACCAAAAAAAAGAGAGAACTTTTGCAAACACCTTTTTTTTGCTAAAAGTAGCTTTTGCACATTTATTTGAGAATTAAATGGTCTTATAGTGTTAAACATTATGTCAAGCATATCTCAAGTTAAGACATGGAAACAATTAAAACCAGAAGAAAAGCAGACCAAAAAGCCGGCGTCTACTAACCCCACTAAACTTTGTTGGGTTATACAAATATATAAAAGCCAAATTAACAAATAACTAAAAGAAATCATACCTGGCATACTGTTCCATACCAAAGCATGCTACACTGGTCTTCAGACAATTTTGCAATGGTTTCTCGAAACTCTCTGTCCATTTCGGAATCCCAAAGATTTCCGGCACACACATGTATCACACATGGCTTGACTATTTCATATTTGTTTTGTCTATGGCAGTCGCAGACCTTCTGTGACATGGTTTCAACAATCGTCCCAATGTCAGAATGTTCTGTGTACACAAACAGGTAGGTGTTGAAATCGGGTGACACATCACTGACCTGCATAAAAAAAAATACCTGCGTAAAAACAAAGGTTCGAAAACAGTACTGTATTAAATTTGAGTTAAAGAGCAAACAGGTGTGGCTTGGGATTGAATTAAAGTATCTTAATTTAGTTCCGTTATTTCTGGCAGATATGCTACTTGGAACAACAAGATAAAACAAAACAATTGGTTTCTCCAATTACTATCTGAAGAACAATGAACAATGTTTGTTTCTTCATCAGTTACGCTTAAATGTTGTATCAAAAACCTATTGTGTGTCGTTCATCAAACATAAAAAAAGGTTGATTCCCTAATTCACCCAAAGTGCCCTGGTTTATGGTAGTGGATAGATTCTTTCATAAAATACACACTAAAATACCTGTTTGCAGGAAAGGCCTTTTTCCGAGATATGATGTTCCAAACACTGCAGGACAGTTTCATTGACAGTGCTATGAACTGATTGAATGCACGTGTGAATACTGGTCTCTGAATAGAAAAACATTGTTAAACAGAAAAAAATCCTAATATGCACAAATAAAATGAGAATGTCCAAAAACTATTTCTTTGTAGTATAATACATTTAAGAACATGTTACAAAAATACATTTTACATTTTCAATATCACTTAACCGTTTATTAAATCTGGATATGTTTAAGTCAGAACTAAAAGAAAGTCACTAATAAAAACAAGGTTAATATGATCATTTTTAATTTGATTGTTTTTATATCTTATTGAAAAATGTTCTCTTCTTGAGTAAGTAAATTAAAACGGGAGGCTTTACATTTCAATACTTTAACGAAAATGTGTGGTAACATTTTACAAATGAGATATGGATACAAACTTAAATATGGACACATGGAAATGTAGCCTTACTGATCTATATTTACCTTTCATTATGCCTTCAGCTGCGTAGAGATCTTTTTTGAATGTAATCTGCAACAGAATTTTTTCACATTTAAAAAAGTGAAAATCATATCCACATATTCCAGGTATTTTGCAATTATAAATATGATAACTGGAATCAGAGATTTGGCCCCTTTTAACAGTGAGTTTTTCACCTTAAATTATTTAAGATGCCACATGGACATCCTTTTTTCTTTTAAAGTTTATGAAATTGAATACATTGAAAAGGGAGACTTAAGAATTTATTTAACTTGAAACTTAAAGAAAAAAATTATCATCCATTATGCAGAAATTTTGTGAAGATTGAAAAGTGCTTGGATTTAAGACAGTGGATGTGAAAACGAGCCTCGTTCTTAAAAAACTGGGCTTAATGCATGTGTGCAAGGTGTCATCCCAGATTAGCCTGCACACAGGACAATCTGTGATCAAACCCTAAATCTGTGATCCAATCCTAAATATGTGATCCAATCCTGAATCTGTGATCCAATCCTTAATCTGTGATCCAATCCTAACAAATATGTGATCCAATCCTTACAAATGTGTGATCCAATCCTAACAAATATGTGATCCAATCCTAACAAATATGTGATCCAATCCTAAATATGTGATCCAATCCTTAATGTGTGAACCATTCCTGAATTTGTGATCTAATCCTGAATCTGTGATCCAATCCTAACAAATCTGTGATCCAATCCTAACAAATATGCTATCCAATCCTAACAAATCAGTGATTCAATCTTAAATATGTGAAAATTGTGATCCATTCCTGAATCTATGATCCATTCCTTAATCTGTGATTCAATCATTATAAATCTGTGATCCAATCCTAACAAATATGTGATCCAATCCTATAAAATATGTGATCCACTCCAAACAAATATGTGATCCAACCTAAAATATATGTGATCCAATCCTAACAAATCTTTGATCCAATCCTGAATTTATTATCCAATCCTGAATCTGTTCCAATCCTCAATCTGTAATCTAATTCTAAATATGTGATCCAATCTGTGATCCAATGTTTGATCCAACCCTATCATTTTCTCCGTTAATTGTCACTGAAAGTCTGCAGATAGTAAAGGTGTATCAGACTGGAGATAATTTTAAAAGATTGGATTTTTTTTATCACCATAGTAACCAAAGACTCTACCTTCCATAGACTGTCCGGTCCGGTAATCAGTTTTGCCGGTGTTTTGCAGTGTTTTAGAGCCAGGAATAGACACTCTGTGCCAAAGTCAAGGTCACTCTGATCAGCCTGCGGATAAAGTATGATGTTAGCAACAGCCAAATGAGAACTGACAGATGGTTTAACACATGGTTAAAGGAATGCTCATTCACAACTGTTAAGTAAGTTATATGACATTTTTTAAGGCAGCTTAAGTTATCTAAGTATTTTAGATACATTAAGTAAACTATATTAAATAAATAAATATCAACAAAAAATAATGAAATTAGTCAACAACATTTATCCCTGACAAATGCCCACCCGGACATAGACTATCCAAGAAAATGCCCTTGAAGACATACACCTTCATTGACACTGTAGAAGCTGCTATTGAAATTCCTCTTATCGGGATGATCTACCCCTACACAGGCTTTCTACTGCCTCTCCACAAAAAACTAGGGCAAAAGTAGGGCAAGATTTTAGCAAAAAGTAGGGCAAAGTAGGGATTTTTACTGTTAAAAAGTAGGGCTAAATAAGAAAATTATTACCATTTTTCAGCTGGAATTACCGTTAAATTGATACATATCCTATTCCATCTGATGCTGTGAGAATGCCTTGTTCTGCCCATCCTTGAATTACAGGCACCTGAAATTTTTATTTCTCATTTAACATCAATTTACACTATGGAATACAATAATGAACATGACATTCAAAACATACACTGTTAATCTTATAAAGCAAAGTACAAAAGCCCTTAGTATTAACCCTTTCCTCCATGAATATGTACCAAACTTCACCCACCATGAATATATAAGTATTCTTGCACTTGTACTAAAACAAAGAATGTTCTAACCACAGGCAATAGTAAAGAATAATAAGTACACTAAGCACCTGCAACAATGATTAAGAGTGGTTACGAGTAATTTTTATGTTAGTAAAACCGACTAGTTATATTACTAAAATGGACATTGTATAGATCTAAGTTGTTAGTATGTAACTGTTGCAAAATAGTATTGACACAAAGCAAATCAAGGCTGGTCAAAGCAGTTGGTCAAAGCAGTGTCTTATCTCAAATTACAAATGCCACGGTGTTAATCAAATTCTAATCAATTTATAAATTTTAAAGTAGATGCATGTACATCTGTCACAAAGATTCCTATCGTTTGCTAAATTAGGGGCCATAACTCCATAGATATCTGATACCCTTGCATCAAAATACTCAGATATACAAGTTCACATGCTGACAACTATTCACAGAAAGATGGATCTAGCAGTTATACCTTTGAGTTCTGCGCGACACAAACTTTGGGGTATGGACAACCAGATGGATGGACAGACAAACAATGGCAAATCACCCCCTCCCTTTTTTGTGGGGTCATACACAATTATTCATGATTAATATGACAGCTAGGAAAAGCAAGCTTTACATATAAACTTAAATGTATTTTGTAAGAAAGGAAAGCAGCATCTGCAATTATGAATTTAACCCATAAGGTTTAAAACACAGCATGGCATTTGTAAGTTCCCTCAGCTAGTAGCATCATTGGGAAAAAAAGAAACTTGGCAGTGTAAAGTCTAGATGAAGCGTGCATATCTGTCACCTCTATTTCAAGAAGCACATATGCTATGATTAAATAGAAAATACATGTATTTTCACAGTGTCAAAAGATATTATCTTACCTAAAGACCAGTTTGTCTGTACTGACTAGCCAAGGAACAATGGTGCTTTCAAGGATGGACATCACAAGGTGATCCCCCAAACACATCTGAACTGTACTCATTACAAAAGATTCATAATGGATGGAAATTCTGCAAAATATCTTAAGAAGAATCATGTTAGCCTTCATTTTACATTTTATTTATTTTACTTGCAAAATGAAAAAGTAGGGATAATAGG